>JAUIMM010000031.1:28430000-28660000 GCA_031769625.1 Taudactylus pleione | reverse complement strand
ATGGAGCTTGTATAATAGACACAGTGGGCTATGCCCTTTCACGGAGCTTGTATGCCCTCAGTGGGCTTATGCCCTTTCACGGAGCATGTATAATAGACTCAGTGGGCTTATGCCCTGTCACGGAGCTTGTATAATAGACACAGTGGGCTTATGCTCTTTCACGGAGCTTGTATAATAGACACAGTGGGCTATGCCCTGTCACAGAGCTTGTATAATACACTCAGTGGGCTATGCCCTGTCACCGAGCTTGTATAATAGACACAGTGGGCTTATGCCCTTTCACGGAGCTTGTATAATAGACACAGTGGGCTATGCCCTGTCACGGAGCCTGTATGCACTCACTGGGCTTATGCCCTTTCACAGAGTTTGTATAATAGACACAGTGGGCTATGCACTGTCACGGAGCTTGTATAATAGACACAGTGGGCTTATACCCTGTCACGGAGCTTGTATGATAGACACAGTGGGCTTATGCCCTTTCACGGAGCTTGTTTGATAGACACAGTGGGCTATGCCCTTTCACGGAGCTTGTATAATAGACACAGTGGGCTATCCCCTGTAATGGAGCTTGTATGCACTCAGTGGGCTTATGCCCTTTCACGGAGCTTGTATAATAGACACAGTGGGCTATGCCCTGTCACGGAGCTTGTATGCTCTCACTGGGCTTATGCCCTTTCACGGAGCTTGTATAATACACACAGTGGGCTTATGCCCTTTCACGGAGCTTGTATAATAGACACAGTGGGCTATGCCCTTTCACGGAGCTTGTATGCACTCAGTGGGCTTATGCCCTTTCACGGAGCTTGTATAATAGACTCAGTGGGCTTATGCCCTGTCACGGAGCTTGTATAATACTTTCAGTGGGCTAAGTCCAGTCACGGAGGTTGTATAATACACAGTGCACACAGTTGGCTAAGTCCAGTAACGGAAGCTTGTATAATATACACACAGTGGGCTAAGCCCAGTCACAGAGTTTGTATAATACACTCAGTGGGCTAAGCCCAGTCACGGAGCTTGTATAATAAAAATAATACTCAGTGGGCTAAGGGCCTGATTCAGAGCCACTCGTAAGCGGCCGCTCGTTTGTTCTGACCGATGTTCGCACATCTGCACATGCGTACAGATTGTAATACGCATGCGCGAACCAGTCAGTGCAGCCGAAAATCTTTTGTTCGCTATATAGCGAATGCCTGCTAATATGAGTGACAGAAGGAGGCGTATGTGGGTGGTAACAGGGGAAGGTGCTTGAAAACGGGGGTGTGGAATTAGATCGCAGGCGTGCTTAAAGGTCAAAACGGGCGTTTTAAGGGAGTGCATAATTAATACAGCAGTGTCATTGACCACGTCACTTGTTTTTTTTTTACCCCGAACTGATCTCAAAATAGCGGTTGAGAAAACCAGCCACAAGAATAGCGAGCAGTTCATACGCTGTTCGATGTGCTCGATTAATCTAATAAATAGCGGACATGACGTAGGATGCGAGCGGCCAGGGGGCGTATTTTTCAAAATTACAACCGCAAGTTTTGCTCGCTCATTCAGACTTAGAGGCGTGAACAGACTGCAATTAGCGAACGGTTCATTTGAATAGCCACCCCTTGTTTTAGAACGAACGACCGCAAATAGCGAGCGGCTCTGAATCAGGCCCTAAGTCCAGTCACAGAGCTTGCGTGGCACCGCCAGAGAAACTGCTTAGCCTGGCAGTCCTTTCTTGTGCACAGTGAGTGTTGCTGAGGATTGACTCTAGGACCCAGGAGCAGCCACCTGTGAGCAGCAGCAGCACTGCTGAGCCCAGGATAGAAAGTGAAACTAGAAAAAGGCAGAGCAGAAGCAGCCATGTGGAGCGTGGCAGGAGCTGTGTAGTGTGAGCTGTTGGAGAGAAGCAACTGCCAGGAGTGTGTGTGCTGCACTGGGCCTTGACTGAGGGCACAGACAGTGGGGATCAGCAGCTGATTGGGGTAACAGTGGCTGTGAGGAGGAGACCCCCCTCTATGTGAAGACAAGAGAGCTTGAAAGTGCTCAGTTTTACTGGTCTTACTACAGCACCAAAGAGAGGAGAGGCTGTGTGTGCAGGTCACGTGCTACATGCTGATAGTCACGTGCTGGCATCTGGACAGGTATCCTTTGCATTGTAATTAGGGATCTTCCAGGACTTCCAGGAATGATGATGTTCGTCCATGCAAGATGACGTTTTGCCTCTTTCTGCGTTCCGTTTTTTTGGAGGGAAAAATCCGAACTCCACGTGCAAACTCGAACCTATCCGAGCCTGCACATCCCTAATTGTAATACATGCCAGGTGAAGGACTGCACAATTATAGAGACTGATCTTATAGGAAGTGGATTTTCTGCAAAGACTGTAACCATTTCAAGTACAATTTAATACCCGGGTATTCTTATAATGAGCTCCAACATGCTGATCAGTGAAGATTAGGGACACTATTCCTGGGCGCACTAATGTCAATCTTTTGAGATCGTAGTGTTTATAGGAAATTTTATTCTGCACTTGATTTTATATGACATTGTGAAGTATATTGTTCATGATCGTAGCTGTTTCCTATACAGTATGCAAAGTAATTAATTATTGAATGTTTACAGTATTGACAGAGAAGTGAATACATATCTGAAGTTAATTGCCCTACCATATTTGATTTAAATGTATTACTGCATTTGCATATTATATTGCTGAGTGTTGTGATATGAACCAGATTATTGTTAACCGATTATTTTGGTACGCAGCTTGGGTTTGGAAGCCAGTTCTCAAATTCACAAAACTGCAGTTATCTCTAATAAATCGGCTCTCTGCAGAGCAGACTGTTTGAATAACTCTTTGTCTGGACTGATCTTCCTTACCTCTCTGAAAAGTGGAAAGAATCTGTATGAGAATCCAGTTCACCAGGTAAAACAGTTTAGCTACAGTCACCATTTCATACTACACCTGGGTACAACACTTGTATAATATAAATAATGCACTCAGTGGGCTAAGTCCAGTCACAGAGCTTGTATAATACACTCAGTTGGCTAAGTCCAGTCACAGAGCTTGTATAATATACACAGTCACACAGTGGGCTAAGCCCAGTCACGGAGCACGCAGTGGCAAGAAGTTGAACTACTCTAACTAATCTAACTTGCATTTCCCCTCTCACTAGTCACTACCTAACTAAGCATGACTGTTCCGTCTGGATACAGTCACGTGAAATGGCGCCGACAGCCAGGCACCGCGCCTTTTATAGAGGCCAAACGTCACCCAGCTCTCACGAGGTCTCGCGAGAATCCGACGCCGGACGGGTGATGTTCGGCCTCGAGGTGGAATCAGAGTCAGGCGGGAACACCCGAACTTGCGTTCGGGTGGACTCGGATTCCACTTGTTCGGAGCGGTTCATATTCCTCAGAATCCGAACCGCTCATCACTAATTATTATTAATAATAATAATTATAACAACCAATAATGGTTTAGAGAGGTTGGTGGACAGAGGGGATGAGTAATAAGTTACTAAGTGGGCGGATGTTATGAAGAGGTCAGACTTGAGGTTGTGGATGCTGATAGAGTGTGTTTGGGTAAGAGAATGAGTTCCAGAGCAGTGGGAAATGGGATAAATATTGAATAAAGAAGTGAAAGGAGGGTAGAGATGAAGTTGAGATGTAAGTACAGTGAATAAGAGAACAGGGATGTGTCTAGGGCACTGATTTTGCATTCATTGAGAATAGTCTAGGTACAAGGGGGAGGTGACAGGGGAAGGCAAAGTCTAAAAGAGAAGATATGATGTTCAGATGGAAAGAATGGGAAGTTGGTGAGAACAGAGATGTCACAGCATTGGTAAAAGACAACATCAAGAGAATCACCACTGGAGAGAGAGAGAGAAGTGGTCCATTGTGTGAGCCAATAGGTGAATTGAAGGAGACAAGTTTGGATTCAATGTGAACAGTGGGATTGTCTAAAAGGATGTTGAAGTCCTCAACGATGAGTGAAGGAAGGTTAGAGGTGAGAACGTTTCCAAGGAAGTGAGACCAGCGGTAGATGAGCATCACCTAAAGGTGAACAGGATGGAAAAGGCAGATACCTGTAGGCTGTAACTCAAAGGAAAAGAAGGAGAGAGAGAGAGGACTCAAGGTGGTGGATTTAAATGGGGCGTCAGGGGGAGAAAAGAGAAGGAAAATGTAACCAGGTACTAATTCTAAAGGCCCACCTACTATTCAACTGTGTAATAATAACAAAGACAGTGTATTTGTTTGTTCTTATCTTAAATCACAATATATTTGTCAGTTCTAACAGTTTAAATCAGATCACAATTTGCATCAATCAAATGTCAGGGATATAAGGAATAAAATAAAAGGTCACATAGACAGTTTTATCTTTCCACCTGAATAATTCAATTAAATCAGTCTTGCTTTTTTATCTCCATCCCTATAAGAAAGCTGAAATGTTCACTTCCATGCCCCATAGAAGTTTGGAGGCAGAAAGTTTGTGAATCCTATGTTATATGTACAGATTATTGCGATTAAATAAATAATGCCAAAATGGAATAGGACAGAGCTGCACACAAGTAGAACAGGTAATTGGCTTTGTAGTAACTGTCTGCTGTAGAATTTGTCTGTTGCTATTTATAATGTATGAGAGTAGAATTCAGTACTTAGTTATAGCACAGGTGCATAATAAACGCAAGGTAATACTGAATACAGAATTTTTCCTATAACTGTATGTCTTATACTGTAACTGAATAATTCACTCTGTTTTAAGTATCTGTTAAATCAGAATGTATAATTTATTTAGACAGAGATGAGGAAACGACTGGGACAGTTTAGAATTTGTATAAACATTATTTTCCATTACTTGAACAATTTCACATATCGAAACACAGTACAGCACTAGTTTCTTGTTAGACTGAACTGATGATTTCCAGGAGATATAGCAGAAATGACAACTTATCACAAGTTACAAAATAATTAGTTATGTATCATAGCACTGGCGACACTAGGGGGGCGCGGGCCGCATCGGGTGACACCATCTGCTATTTTGGTGTCACCCCGTCGGATGATGTCACCAAACAGCCACACGGCAGGTAGGGAGAGGCTGGGGGCTGCCCCCAGCAGCTGCCGGAGAGATGGGTAGGGCAAGCCCACTGTGTGTGCGGAGAACTGGTCATGCCCACAAGATTGGCACTCATAAGGGGACGTGGCTTTGCGGAGTGAGAAGACTCACTCTGGCCGCACCGGGTGTCACCAAAGTAAGTGACACCACTGAACATAGGTAGTTGTTTATAGCTGCGATCTTTCACACGCGCACAAACATACACAAAAATAATTCCTGGATTCAACTCATCAGAGTGCTATGAAATACTGTAGTCATTTTTCATAACATATAACAGGAATTTATAAGGTAGAAGAGGAAATCGCTTTGACAGATCCAATTTGATGGTCAATACAAAATAACCATTTAGTAAAGCAACAAACAGTTCTGCAAATGAGTTGCTTCAGGTTCACCCACCTTTGAATTATAGGCACACCAATACCATATGATATGGGATTTCACATTTATAGTAGCTGGACATAGCCTTGAGCAGAGTAAAAGACCTTTAGAGGGAATGTAGTTAACTTGTCGACAAGCATGTGGGGGGCAGCGGAATGTCATACCCAACACACCGACATGCTAGTACTGCTTTACCATCATGTTTAAAGAAGAGATGTGCGTGGACCCCTGTGTTTTGGCAAAACCACCCTCAAATGATTTAGTTTTGTCAAAACCACCCTCAAGTGTTTGGTTTTCTTTTCAAATTGATAAAAATAGCTAAAATCATATAACGTGGACCTGTTTTTGTTCCTATAGTATTACTAACATCAATAACATTCATTTATAGTTATTTAAAGTCAATTTTGGTCACCTCACAGCACCTGAAATCATAGGGAAGGAACTTAGATGCAATACAAAATACGTAAGGTCCAATTTTTAGATCCAAGTTCTGAACTTATCGGGAAGACCTAAGTCAGGACTCTGTGCTGCTCGGAACCCGAAAATGATCCGAGCTGGGATTTGGTTCTTCTCGGAACCCCAAAGTGATCCGAGCCGGCACTTGGATTGACTCAGAACCCCAAAGTTTGATTGTGTTCGGTTTTCAGCAAAGTTGAACTGCTCATCTCAAGTTTAAAGTTCTACAGCCGAGATGTTAATGATGTTTTACATCACAGTATTAGCATCTCAGCATATTGGGTTTGACATACCAACTATTGCTGAATTACAGTATGTATTAAGTTGCGGGCTGGTTGTATGATAAGCCCACTGTAGCTGTGTGCTATTATTTATGCTGTGAAAAATCAAGCATCTGTATGCTGTGAACATGACTCTTTTTATAGGGAGATTTTTCAGAATCCTTCCTAGAGCTCCAATAATAAGTGGGAGCCCAATGTTTGGCAGTAGGCCTATGACAGAGGTGGAAGTTTAGTTTCTGACCTATCATGTTGGCTGTTTATAGGAGAAGCTGAAAATAAAAGGTTCTTGGTTATATAGAAGTTTCTATAGACAGGGTTGTACACTCTCCTGTCTTTTGTTTGTACTTTGCATGGAGGCATTGGTGAGAGCCATCTGTGAAAACTCTAATATCTCTGGAATTCAACAAGCTGGACAGGTATATAAATTAGCTCTATTCGCGGATTATAATGGAATTTGGCAGATTATCGAATATTAAAATTAATTACTCAAAGTCTATTGCTATGAATTTGACAACACCTGCTCCCATGGTCATAGGCTTGAAACATGCTTTCCCCTTCATCTGGCATCCTAATCAGTTCAAATACAGTATCTGGGAGTCCAAATTATTAGAGACCTTACTCCCTGCACGGAGCAGCGCATAAAACTCCACTCACCCACTCTGCCTCCAGACCGCTCTGGAGTGAGGGGAGAGGGAGGAGAGAGGGAAGTGGTGGGAGGCGCTCGAGAAATGTACAGCTTACCTGATGTAATCTGTCCACCTCTGGAAAAGATGAACACCTTACCGAAAATCCTATACTTACTACAACCCAACCAATTCACATTCCTCCATCATGGTTTCAGGCTATACAGCGACTTATTTGTCAATTTGTTAGGGGACTGTTACAACCCAGATTTAAACATGACACTTTATACCATCATAAACATTTGGGTGCACTACAAATCCTTCATATCACAAGTAACCATCATGCAGTATTGCTCAACCACATTCTTGAATGGATCCATGCTAAAGACTCCAAACAATGGGTCACAATGGATGAATGTTGTTTTGATCATCCCATAGAAATTTCCCCTTGACTCATGATGCTCCCCAATGCTGACCATCCCACAGTTACACCCACTCTGCGTTGCTGGTGGAAGTTGAGAGTGTGTCCACACATTTCCTCATTAACTTTTCCCCTTACAGCTTTTTATACAATCCTAACTTTGCCCCAGGTCTGTATACTCCATCTTTCAAGTTGTAGGGCAGAAGCAGGTGTTTTCCGCACCAACCAGCTGGTGTGCTCGTCGGGCTTGCACTCCTACACAGATATACAAGCATCCTGGCACTTGCCAGGGTTTTGGAAATACTTGCAACTGTCATTTCCTCACCTGATCTGTCACCTTTTCAGACCTCTCCAGGCCCCCCTTACTGTATCTCTTTTGAGTCTCTCTGCATATCCCCTCAGTCACCCTCCCACTCCATTGCTACACTGTATACCCTGACTTTTGAGAACACCTGTCATACACTTCCCTCTTTCACTTTGCTGTGGGAGAGATATCTCCAGGGGGTGGTTCAAGTGTTTAACTGGGAAAAAAATTTCAAAAACACAGATGCAAGCTCGCTAAGCTCGGCAACTTTGGAGACTAATTCCCGATGGCATAGAAATTCTAGTTCATTACATAAAATGTTACCAGGGCTATTGGACAAGTATTGGAGATGTAAGACCAGTACGGAAAGCTTTGTACACATCTAGTGGGATTGCCTGAAACTTGCCCCCTTTTGGGCAGCCTTCTTCAAGTGTTCTGAGGTGATTTTAGGAGGCAATGTCCCTAAGGAACCCAGATTTCGGGCTGTTAAATATCTCCTCAGCTGCAACTGATACCTATAAGAAGTCTCTTTTCAGGCACCTTAACAATGCGGCAAATGCTGTGATCCAAGTCCTTTGGCGATCATCCTCTTCTCCCTCCATTAGAGACTGATATATAAGGATTGATTATTACATGGATATGGATGATGTTATCACCTTCTCCTTAGGTAAATACACTGACATTTCAGCCACCTGGCTGCTCTGCCTGGAGTTGAAGGAGACTGCTCTATATGCGTTATATGTTCCGGCCTTTGAACTGTTAGTCCCCTCCATCCATCTTACAGACTCATACTATACTTGTACTTTGCTGATTATATCTAGGCCACAAAGTGACTTACTTTACATATCTCTTCTTTCCTAACCCTCTCCCTCTCTTCCTTTGTCATCCCATCCCTCTTCTCCCATCCTCTCCCATCCTACAGTACGGTATATCTCATTAGGGTTTCTTGTGTTGGTTTTCCATGTTCTTTTTTGTTCATTTTGCTGTTGTATCTGTTGTAATATTTATAGTATGTCTAGACATAACACATAGGCATATTCAATTTGGAGCGAAAGGCCAGGCGGAAAAGTATCACCGCATTCAATTTGAAAGATTTTCCGCCTAGGCGGAAAGTCAATGCAATGCAATAGGCAAAAAAGTTTTGCCTATGAATAGCAGGTGGAAAAAAGTGCAGAATTGGGGTTTTGGGTTGCAACGTTGCGGAACCCCCGTGCAGCCTTCAGACAGTCCCCCAAAGGTAAACTGCAGCAAAAAAGTTTTAAAAAACACTTAATAACACCCCAAAAAAATCACTTTCATTTTATGGGTGAAAAAAAAAAATGTTGGGGGACAAAGTTAAAACTAGCGAACTAGACTCTAGGGGGGTCCCCAAGTGTGCCCCATGTGTTTTTTTAATTGCAGGTGCTTTTCACGATTTATTGAACTTTAGCAAATTTAATATATGCTGGCCCCATTTTCAAGTACCCCAAATTTGCTGGGATAAGTTATTTTCTGGGAAAAAAAACTCCTGAATACAATTCATCACCACTTGTACAAAAACGCTATTTAGTAGATATTGAGCCCGCTTAAAAACACCAAATACCTTCAGCAAGCCAAATCGGGGGTAACCATAGCTAACCCCCATGTCAGAGCATCTTTTGGGGGGTGTCAGGCTGATTTCTCCAAAACTGACATGACTTTCCGCTTGTTTAAGTTTTGCCGGGTCCCGTTTTCACATACTTTCAAATTGAATACGGGGATACGCGGGCACGTGCGCAATACTTTTCTGCCTGCAAAACAGGCGAAGTAGGCGAAAAGTCTGGGAGCCGGAAAAGTATCGCGGGTCCGCTCAAATTGAATAAGGCTCATAGAATGTATTGCGATTTTACTCTCTTTTTTTACGTGTTCCCAGGTGATAACATTTGTGTTGCTATATGTTTTGGAACTCTTCCACATATTTACATATGTTTTTGTGTCTTATATGTCTTTTGTACTGTTTATCTTTAACAAAAAACAGTTTGAATTAAAAAAAAAAAAGAGAAAAGTAGCTATGGAAAATATATGATGGCTCAAGGCATAGGTTTCTTAAAGCTGTCTTTTGATAAATTACTTTGTAGAATAACACTGAAAAATGACCATTTATTGCATTGACATTTTCTGTTCAGACAGAGACACTTGAACGGGTCTCATTTCGTTTCTTTATTTTTTTCTTTGTCATTTCTTTATTAACACAAATTTGAAAATTTGCCGATTTTAGATTGATCAAACATTTGTAGCACAATTTGAGGTCAACCATGATCATACTTAAATTGATACATTTTAATGTTTTATTTTATTTTCAAACCTCAATTGTAAATGGTGACATCGCAGTTCATATAAAAAAAATGTTCAAATACCATATTAAAATAATATAAAAATATATATTTTTTAAATAGTATTTCAAAATAAACAATATTTAAAAATGCAAATGTTATCACAATTGGAAAAGTGAATAGTGCACATATATTTCAATAATGATACCTTGAACATCAAAGGAGACCCTCAAACAGGATCAGTGGACATGGACCGTGAAAGGCGAATGCAAGCAGCAAATCTTGAAACACAAGTTCAAAAGTGTGTCTATGGAACTGGCGAAATGTAATTTATTTCGAACCCATTCGCAACTTTTGAGCATCGCTAGTTACTATTATTTTATGTGATTGTTGTTTCTTACAGAACATTCCTTAAAATTACTTGAAGCAAACTGTGTATTTTATTGCCATTTGCTATTAAGGTAATATAGTGAAACATTTTTGCATTGATAGCGCGTAGCTCAATAAAAGGTATCATATAAAAGTGTATTACATAATATCTAGATTATTAAAACCCAAATTACTATTTTAGCTAAGTACCACTTCATTATGTATATTATGTCTAAGCTTGTTGTACATCCAAGTATTAGCACTAAAATAATTTTAGCACTAACGTTAAATGCATCCCATTTAAAAAAGCGGTGATTAGAGTTAGGAAATAGAGAAGTATTGAAATGGGCTTGTTAATAGGATTCTATACGTGTTTCCAAAACACATCTGTTTTTCATACTTTTTTGACCCAGTCACCTCAATGCTTGATTAGATTTATCAGACAATTATTCATCTTGGTGCTCTCTGATGTTGTACTATCTTGTAGTGGAGGAGTCCTCAATTTTGCCACAGGAAATCTTTATTTCAAACGCAAACTCCTCATGCACCTACCATTGATTAACCTAGAGTTTTAAAGTGATAATCACTTAAAATGCAACACCAACCAGTCACAGGCTATAACATTTCCTCTTTTGTCTTATATTAGGTTTGTTACAAATTGTCGACAGTCATAATGTCGACATTACTCATGTAGACAATGATGAAATGTGGACATGTTAGAATGTCGACATTTCATCCTGGTGGTCCAGCATCTATTGATTCCTACCTATCTATACACTCTAAATGTCGCTATTTTAGCGTAACCTGTCGCACAATAAATAATTGCTTTCCAGACTTTGATTGTGGTTCAAAAGCACAAAAAGATATTATTCATCAAAAAGCAGATAGTTACATGCCTTGATCTAAAATACAATTGGCACAAAAAATTATACATAAACAGGGTACAGTCAATACATTACGCAGGCGCTCTGGATCCAGATTTCCGGCAGCAAAGTGTGTTACACTAATACACCTATCTACATTAATACTGGCCCTAACTCACCGGCCTAACAAACTATGGACCTGATTCAGAGCTGCTCGCAAAAAGCGAGTGCTCACTCTGAATCAGGGCAGCCGCTTTGGTTTAAAAAACCCGGCCTCCTGGCCGCTCGCTAAGCTGTGAGTGACCACCCACAGCTTTAGCGAGTGGCCAGGTGATGGTCGCGATGGTCCCGACCGTCATGACCATCAGGCTTGGGTCTCATCTGCTGCAAGCCCTAGTGATATTCCAGCTCTAATAGAGCTGGAGGCTCACTACTGACATCACTACTGACACACCTCCGTTTGTCCAGCCACCCCCCAACCCCGCCTACAAAACGGGGCGAGCTGTCGATCAACATTGACAGCCGCCCTGTTTGTAGTGAGCCACGCGTGCGCAATGCCCCACCATCAACTCGCTTGCGAGCGGGTCTGAATCAGGCCCTATGTGTGTGGTGTAACACAATCTTCAAATGCAACAGTTGGTAACAGGACTACATCATTCTACTCTGCACGGCATAAGAATACATATACATAGTAAAGACAGATTTATACAATTCCAAGATAACCACAGGCCAATAACCTCTTTGCTGCCCTTTTAATCCTGTCTAACTAGAGCTGGCCAGCTCCTCTCCTATGTAACTGGGAAACACGTAATTTCCGTGGGAGCCTGACAGCTCTCCACGGGGTACCAATGAGGGTGAGTGCCATACAGCAACTCACACCTCTCTTGCACATTTATGCAGGGGCTACCTACTTATCCCAGTGATCTGGATCTTTTGCCCAGACTTGTTCAACAAACTCAGTGCCCTGGGCCTAGCGCCCAGGGTCTTCCTGGGGGCTCAGGCTTTATGCCTGCCTACTGCAGGGCACAGGAGGGACTTGGGCCTACTGCCCAGAATCCCCTTTTATTTTTACGAGGCCTCAGGCCTATGGGCCTGCCTAAAGGAGGGGCTCAGCTAGTGGCCTGGGCCTAATGCCCAAGGACACTTTATACAAGGCTCAGGCCAATGGGCCTGCCTAACTGAGGTACTTACTTAGTGGCCAGCCTACTTGAACTTTTAGTGACCTGGGCCTAACACCCAAGTCACTCACTAATAAAACGGGTTAATTTATAATCTATAGATTTTATTGCCCTCTATTACACCCTGACCTAGAGCCTGTCTATATGCCCACAGGTCTATAGCCTGAATTTACACCACGGACCTAATACCCGACAACCTTGGAGGGCCTACCTGTATGGTGGAAGAGGCAGTGGGGGTGGAGCTTTGTTAGCTCTTTTACTTTCCACCCCCGCAGTCCTCTCCGGTCCACAGCTTCTTTCTTCTGCTGCTGTCCTGTCCTGGCCAGCGGCGCTGCCTCTTCCTCTGTTCATCCAGCCACCGCCAATATTCTCTCTTGATCTTGGCATCTTCTGGCCTATTCCACCGCTGCCGGAACTCTTGCCACAGATTTCCTTATTCTTTTCTTCTTCGGGAGCTCTTGTTTCCTCCCACTCCACCACCAGACTGACTTTTCCCGCTCAGCGGTGTCTAATCTAAGATGTTGCGAGTGGGCGGGGCTATGACGCAGTGAGCCGTGATTGGCTCATCATGTCTGCCTCCTATTGGCTGCTGTACCGTGAGCCATGACACCCGCCATTGCATCAAGGCTACCGGGCTGCGGGCTACCGAGCCCGAAGCCAAATCCTGCCCGCTGCATCTGACGCTTGACCGTCACTGGGAGCAGATACTCTGTCACAGTGCCGGCTTTCCGCCACCTCTGCTTACCAGGGGCTGGGAGCAGAATATGCATGGGACACATCTCTGCAGCTGTGCTGGGATCAGTCACTTGATCCCAGCATGGCTTATCACATATCTACAGTAAGGGGCATGTGGAGGAGAGAGCAGGATATGGCAGAGAGATGGGGGAGGGAGAAAGAAAGAGGCAAGAGACAGAGAGATGAAAGCTGTTTAATTCCTCATCATTTATCAATGTACTGTCCCCTCTCCTCTATATAATAATAATGCTACATATCAGTGTGTGCTGGTAGCTGTGTTATTCCTCCTCATATAGCTGTACAGTCCTCTCCCCTCTATATAATAATAATAGCACATATCAGTTTGTATCGGGAGCTGTGTTATTTCCCCTCATATATCACTGTAATGTCCCCTCTTCCCTATATTATAATAATAATAATAATAATAATAATACAACATATCACTGTGTGCTGGGAGCTGTGTTATCCCTTCTCATATAACTGTACAGTCCCCTCTTCTCTACATAATAAGGCCAGAAATCAGTGTGTGCTGGGATCGTTCCCCCCCCCCTCATATCACTTTATAGTTCCTTATCCTTGATATATTAATAATAATAATAATAATAATAATAATAATAATATCACATATCAGTGTGTGCTGGGAGCTGTGTTAATCCTCCTCATATATCACTGTACTGCCCCTCTCCCCTATATAATACCACATATCAGTGTGTGCCAGGAGCTGTGTTATTCCCCCTCATATATCACTGTACTTCCCCCTCTCCCCTATATAATACCACATATCAGTGTGTGCTGGGAGCTGTGTTATTCCCCCTCATATATCACTGTACTTCCCCCTCTCCCCTATATAATAATAATACAACATGTCAGTGTGCTGGGAGCTGTGTTTTCACTCTCATATATAACTGTGAGGTCCCCTCTACTGTAATTGATAAAAAAATAACCCCATTTCAGTGTGTGCTGAGATTTAATAATTAACACTCCCTCCTCATACTAACCCTACTAGTCTTCAGTCTCCCGAGAGGGTCACTAGCCAACCGTTTTCCAATGCTGGTCTCACTGCTCCCATAGTCACAGTATGTCCTTGGTGAAAGAGGAGTGGGTCCTGCTTCCTTCTGCACTTTGAGGAGCCATCAGTGAGACACTCCTCCCTCCGTGTTTCCGCCACCGCGTTCTGACCGAAGAGCAGGAATAGTCCAGTGATGCTGTGGAGGCCACACTGTGATGTCTGTCAGAGCCTAAGAATGGGCTCTGGTGGTGGGGAGAGGTAACTGCAAGGCAGAGTTTCTTATAGCCGTGAGAGACTGTGCTGCCTCTGCGCGGCCCAGCCAGCCCAGTAACCTGACATCTCCGGCCCTATCCTCTGCAGCTGCTCAAACATACGGCTACACAGGTGCAGCTGGGAGAGCAGTGCCCTATGCTCGGCCATGGCAGTGAAGGGGCTGCTAATGAGAGAGTTTCCCGGCAGCCCAATCCGCCCCTGAGTACACATAAAGCAATAATAACGTACTGTAACAATTACATTTTTAAGCAAGAAATTTCACGATATTTTCCCAACTCCAATTTTGTACATTGTTCATTTGTAATATAATAACGGAAATCAAAGTAATGCCATTATTGAACTAAAATATGCCAATAGTTACATAATTATGTTTAAGGTTGGTGTAAAACAAACAGTAAATGTAGAATAAAGTGAGATTTGAGGACATGTAATGAGACCATGGTTTCATGGTGTTTGCAAAACTGTTTAAAGAAAAACCTGACTAGAACCTAGATTACAGAAGATAATTAATCAGTTTTTTTTTTAAAGTTTTGTCCAATTTTGAAAGAAAATTATGGTAATTAAATGGAGCTTTTGCCGATAAATGCAAATTAAACTATGAAAATTATTCCATTTGTATAAAAATTATTATTATTTCTTAAATTTTCTTAATTTTTCTTTATATTGCACCAGCATACTGTACTCCGTAGAAAATTGGAGCCAAACACAGTAATAAAACAAGACTGTGGGCTATATTTATGAAGTGGTGGCTTTTGTAAGCCTCTGGTTCTCTGCAGGTTGGAGCTGTAAATTTAAAGCGGCATTTACATTCAATGTAATACATGCTGGGCTTTACACTGAAAGTTAGTACTGCTTTAAATTTTCAGCTTCAACCCGCCGAGAAACAGCGGCCAATTCGTAAATAAGACCATGTGTTTTAGCAGACAGACAAAAAGCTAAAATAACCCTGCTTACAATCTGCATGTACCCCACAAATACTGGGCAGCTTTTATTTTTACGCTGTAATTTAGCTTTGCACTAGTGTCCTAGCCCCTCATAAAAATCTTTTTACATCTGCACCGCCTACAGTGCAACATGGTTTTGTTAAGGAGTAAAGGTTCCAAAATGTTTGCTCTTTTGTGCTTTGCCGCCAGCTCAGAATTAGGCTCAATATAGCTATTTAAAAAATAGTGTTTACCGGCTAAAATAATTTATTTTCCTGCTGTGTTTTCTATGCAGGAGCGTTAATGGTGTCATCTCTCCTAAACTCCACTTCATTGAGGCAAGATCTTTAAATTCTCCTGACATTTATACAAAATATCGTAGGTGGGCAGACCGTTTAATATCTATATCACAAGCAGAGCTTGTCCCAGTAAAGGTGTAGCGATCTGACCTTTACTGTCATTCTGATAAATGGGTTAGATTGTGGTTGCTTTGTTAAAGGACACAAATGATAATGTTGTTTTTAGAACTTAATAAACTGAAAATCAGCTAAAGATAATTGTTTTACCTTTGTAATGGATATACAAGCTGTCCCCCATCCTTAATGGAAAAATAACTATTAACGATTTTTCTCCATTATCTAACTTTAGCAAAGCTGATCTTAATGGTGATTTACACAGCGTCAGCATTTAGACAGTTAAACAATTTAAGTAGTTCGGCTTTGATGGATATTTATAGTGTATGTCTTTCATTGCTTAAGAACTAAATGCTCCTCTCAAATTCTTGGAACTCGAAAGATTGATTTTGTTTGCCTTTTGATTAAGAGAACAGGATTTGGACATGAAAATCCAATTAGATGATTGTAGAGGAAGAGGACGCTGCCTCCAGCAGCATACAAATCTCTTCCAAGCGCCCGGCTCAGAAATCTGGGCCACATATCCACCAGTTACAATTAGCAATGAAACAGCTGCTCTTTTTTTTTTTAATTCTTCAACATTTTACTGATCTATTCTAAGATGAACAAAAGTCTTTATTTTAGACGTGTCTATATCACGTGGAAATGTTTTAATGTATTATGTGCAATTAATGAGTCATTATTTGAATTAAACTGAGACTTTTTGAGATCAGCATTTACTGTAAAAAAAACTAGGCATGATATTTGTAAGTAAGTATATGAGTTGATATTTATTTTGTATAAACATAATACATTTGGCAATGCAAACTGCTTGTGTTATGTCAGTGCTGGAACATTTTATCCAGAATTCTCATTTCACTGTACTCAGACCTACTCCCTTACTTTCTGTATTCTCCTACTCTAATATTCTGCTCCTCTGCTGTACTCCTCTCTGCTCCTGCACTCATCCTACTCTACTTCCCTGTGCTCAGCACTCCTCCTGCTCCACTGTTTTACTTCCCTGCGCTCAGCACTCCTCCTACTCCACTGCTCTACTTCCCTCTGATCCTGCACCCCACTGCTTCACTGCTCTACTTCCCTCTGATCCTGCATTCCTGCTCCACTGCTCTACTTCCCTCTGATCCTGCACTCCAACTGCTCCACTGCTCTACTTCCCTCTGATCCTGCATTCCTGCTCCACTGCTCTACTTCCATCTGATCCTGCACTCCTCCTGCTCCACTGCTCTACTTCCCTCTGATCCTGCATTCCTGCTCCACTGCTCTACTTCCCTCTGATCCTGCACTCCTCCTGCTCCACTGCTCTACTTCCCTCTGATCCTGCACTCCTCCTGCTCCACTGCTCTACTTCCCTCTGATCCTGCACTCCTCCTGCTCCACTGCTCTACTTCCCTCTGATCCTGCACTCCTCCTGCTCCACTGCTCTGCTTCCCTGTGCTCAGCATACCTCCTGCTCCACTGCTCTGCTTCCCTCTGATCCTGCATTCCTCCTGCTCCAATGCTCTACTTCCCTGTGCTCAGCATTCCTCCAGCTCCACTGCTCTACTTCCCTGTGCTCGGCATTCCTCCAGCTCCACTGCTCTACTTCCCTGTGCTCAGCACTCCTCCAGCTCCACTGCTCTACTTCCCTGTGCTCAGCACTCCTCCAGTTCCACTGCTCTACTTCCCTGTGCTCTGCATTCCTCCAGCTCCACTGCTCTACTTCCCTCTGATCCTGCATTTCTCCAGCTCCACTGCTCTACTTACCTGTACTCCTGCATCCACATTCTGTTCACTGTTTAACTAACCTCCACTATTTTCTATTTCTGCCCTAATCTGCTGCTCCCCTGTTCTTTTTAATTTGTTCCTGTACTTAAATATATAACAAATCCATATGAAACAATTAATTTTGTCCATAATCTCTTAAATGTGATTGGTCCTCAAGTTCACGCCCTTTCTCCAAAGATTATAAGAGGAACATATGAGCCTAAGGAAAAATAGCTGCAGTGGGAGGGGGGTCTGCACCACCACCATTTACTAATGCAATACAACCTTACATTCAATAGTATGTATATAGAATACGGAGACATTTTTTAATTTCCATTATTATTTTTTTGCAACTGTTCAATTTTAAATGCGTAATTGCCACAATTATTCTACTCTCTCATCTTTCATAAGAAAAGATGAAAGATCTAGATGACAGTCCAGGGGAGAGGACATAAAGATAATATGAATAATAAGCTATCTATATAATAGGATATGTACAGAAACTATAATTTACTGATAATAGATGGCAGCAGAACTCTAAATATAGTATAAATAGCATTGCAGTACAATACTAAAGCAATAAGAATCGCTCCTGGAATCACAAATTCATGATACAAGGTAACAAAGTAATTATTTTTATTATCATATTGGGAAATCATAAAGAAATGATAATACTTTGCAAAGTAACAGCACAATGGGAGTTACTCAGAGGTGGGCGTCCGTTCTTACATCTGTATGCAAATACTAGTATCAGATTTCCCCTGGTGTAGTAGCCTGTGGGCCTGATTCAGCGCCGGACGCTATTTGCGCTCGCTCGTTCAGAAAAAAGGGGTGGCTATTCAAATGAACCGTTCGCTCTTTGCGGTCTGTTCACGCCTCTAGGTCTGAACGAGCGAACAAAACATGCGGTCGTTTTTTTGAAAAATACGCCCCCTGGCCGCTCGCATCCTACGTCATGTCCGCTATTTATTAGATTAATCGAGTACATCGACCAGCGTATGAACTGCTCGCTATTCTTGTGGTTGGTTTTTCCTACCACAATCATGCGAGCACTTCTGACTATAAAATAACCCAGTGACGTGGTCGATGACGCTGCTGCATTAATTATGCACACCCATAAAACGCCAGTTTTGCACTTTAAGCACGCCTGCGTTCTGATCTCCACTCCCCGTTTTCAAGCACCTTCCCCTGTTACCACCCACATACGCCTCATCCTGTCACTCAAAATAGCAGGCATTCGCTATATAGCGAACAAACGATTTTCGGCAGCTCTGACTGGTTTGCGCATGAGTATTACGATCCGTACGCATGCGCAGTTGTGCAAACATCGCTCGGAACGAACGAGCGGCCGCTTACGAGCGGCTCTGAATCAGGCCCAGTGTCTGTACAGCAAGCACCGAGACCCCCACATTCAGCATCTCTGCACATTGTAATTCTGCAGGTGATTCTTGACACACCACCATTAGCGCATTATCACACACCACCATCGGCGTATTATCACACACACCATCGGCGTATTATCACACATACCATCAGCGCACTATCACACACACCATCAGCGCACTATCACACACACCATCAGCGCACTATCACACACCACCATTAGCGCATTATCACACACCATCGGCGCACTATCACACACACCATTAGCGCATTATCACACACCATCGGCGCACTATCACACACACCATTAGCGCATTATCACACACCATCGGCGCACTATCACACACAACATCGGCGCACTATCACACACACCATTGGTACACCCTCACACACCATCGGCGTATTATCACACACCACCATCGGCGCACTATCACACACACCATCGGCGTACTATCACACACACCATCAGCGCACTATCACACACACCATCAGCGCACTATCACGCGCATCATCAACACTTGCACAAGCCCTATGGCAGATGCAGTTTCTACATCTGACTATGGCCTCTGTGCCTGCAGCAGCTTTCTCTGACACACCTGAGACACTCCCATAACACGCGGGTTGGGTATGACTTGCCAGCGGATGGATTCCCAGCGGCTGAAATACCGATGCTGGAATCCTGATGGTGAAGTATCCCAACAGGGGTCGGTAAGTACCCAACCCTCCCACCCCCCCCTCTAACCCTCCCTTGGAGGTGCCTAACCCTAACCACCCCAGGGGGGGTGCGTAACCCTAACCTCCCCCCAGTGGAGCCTAACCCTAACCCCCCTTCCCACACCATAGACCTAACCCTCCCGGGGGGGGTGCCCAACCCTAGCATCCCCCCAGTGGTGCTTAATCCTAACCCCCCCTTCCCACACCCTAAACCTAACCCTCCCGGGGGGGGTGCCTAACCCTAGCATCCCGCCAGTAGTGCCTAACCCTAACCCGCCCTTCCCGCACCCTAACCCTTCCCGGGGAGTGCTTAACCCTAAACCACTCGGGGAGGCTCCTAATCCTAACCCCCCATCCCCGGCATAAGCTAATACGTACCCGCAGTGTCTTCATTCTGGATGCCAGTGGTCGGTATGCTGAACGTCGCTATCCTGATATCTTTGGATTGCGGCATCGGCATTATGCCAGGCGTCTGAATTCCTGCATCGGTATATCGACGCCCAGGATCCCATCCGCCGGCATTTTCAATGTATCCCTAACACGCCCATGAGACAGACTTTTATTGCGTGCACATCAAGCCACCTCACAGTCACCAACGATAAATGTCCATCACTTTGCCGCCCCATTTCTCATAACTGTCTGTACTAATTGCAACAGCATCTATGTGCGTACGCTGTGTAACGCACAAACATGTACATTAGGTGTCTCCAGGACTATTCGCACATGGAAAGTAGCAAATAATAGCTCAACAATGGAACATCGGCATTGGGTGCAGGTTGTGTGCAGCTCTGAATCAGATGCAATACTAGCTAAAATCATCAATGGCATCACAAGAACTGTACATTCTTCAGGTGTTACCTATTAAAGACCATGTAGGATACTATTGTAATAGTATTTCATACAAAATTGGCTCAGTACTTACCCATCCATTATAGGAGGCCCTAATTTGTTCTTCCAGGCCAGCATTGCCAGCACCCCTTGCCCCAAATTCTTTTATCCGGCCTTTCCCTGTCTGTGGACAAATGTTTTGCAGATATTTTATTCTTCCTACTGTCTTCTTCTTTATCCCATGCCGGGCATATTTAGTTAAGTAGAAAAGGGATTAGTATTTTCATGTACGTCGTATGCCTAAGGACCGCAAAACTGAAAAAGGAAGCAATCGCACGTCCGGTCGGTCGCAACCAAAGTGACGCCTATACGTGAACAATGCACCTCCTCTAGCTAGCGAGTGATAACAGCTAGCGATCGAGTCAATCGTTGTCAGTCATTGTCAGTCGCTGTATGTTAATTTTCTTCTGATGGTTGCGGCCGCTTGTGTTGTGTTGATGCCCACATGTCATGTTTCCATGCTCTATCGATCAGCTTGTTACTAGCTTGTTGCCAATTATTATGATTCGCTAATGCAAATGCAACTGAATCAATTACAAGCCAATTAGCAGTGTTATTAGCTACAACAAACGATTATTAGCTGCTTGCATTGTGTGGCTCAAAATAGAAACATCAATCCTAACATCAGTAACATTCGATAGTGTCAATTGTACTCTAGGGCTTGCGAGAGCACGTACCCAACCTCAAGCTGTACGATCAGCCAGGCCTCGAACCTGCTCGCAGAGTGACGTTTTACTACTTCCGGCCTACTATGTCGGTCGTAGCAGGTAATTTATGTACGCCCCTAAAACGCCCTGAAAACGGTGAGGAACGCCTCCGTTTTCAGACCACCACCCCCGTCAACACCCACAAACGGCCTTTCATGTCAATCAACTCTCGGAAGCCACTTCCTGCTCGTAAGCCGTACGATCAACAGCATTTTGGATCGCAAGGTCTCGTACACACATGCGCACAACTAACCGTACGCATGCGTGGTTTGGAAACATCGGATGTGTACGACCGAGCGGCCGCTTACGACCAACTCTGAATGAGGTCCAGTATACCCAAACACTTTATGGCAGCCAGGGCATGCTGGGGTCAGTAGTGTAGCATTGAAAAATGCTAGTATCACTTTACTTTTTTTTAGATTAACCAGCACCCATTGCACCAGAGGTATGGGAATAATCTTAGTGATTTCTTCATGGGGATGTTTTTTTTCTTGGTCACATTTTTTGCAGGCCCATTCATCCTGGGACACACAGCCATTTTCTGACCAGCCTTAGGTGGATTGCCACTATTCCAGGATAACCCCATGCTATGGTTTCCCTCCTGTAGTGGAAACGTCTCTGCCTGGCAGAGCACAATGCTGGTACTGCCATTTTTCGTGGGGAACACACACTTTCCTAAGTTTGCTGTGGTGATGAATAACATCATGACCACATATATTGCACAGTGAGGTGAAATAGTCACAACAGATTCATCTTCTAGACATATCTGCTCCTACTTCCACCCCTACATAGCTTGCAATGTGCATGAACATCAGTGACATGCAGTGAGGTAAATGGCTGTGGAGGCACTGGCTGATTAACACCCCCCTCCTTATAAAAAAAAAAATCAGCGTAGGGTTCCCTCTATATAACAGTAACCAGCACCAGGCTGAAACAGACAGGAGGATAATGTCATAGCAGGGGGTACACTCAGTGTGGGATCCCCCTGCACTCGCATTAACCCCCCCTTAAAATTGTCAGCCCAGGGCTGGAATTCCTTGGAAAGTGGGGATCCCAAAAAAATTAAATGGGGTCCCCCCTCCCGAGCAACAACCAGCGGGGTTCATGGTATGATAACATTGGTATTTACAGGCAGCCTACAGGTCCCAGCAAGCCTGACCCAGAATGCTGGCACTTGTATAACCACAAGTGCCTACATGCCCAGACATTAAGGGCCCGCTGGCACCTGTAGTCCGCCTGTAAAGAAAATATTAAAATAAATACAAGACACATGAATGTTTTAATAAAAGTTTATTATACAGCATCTTCACCTGGGGGGTTGCGGCCTGGAAATCTTTTGCATGACAGTCGCCTCCCCAAGGCTCCCGAAGTCTTTTGTCTTTGGGAGCTCTTGCACACTCCTTCCACGCTGGTGGACTGCCTGCCGCTGCCTCGCGCTGGCTAATATAAGCCAGACAAGGGGGTGGGGAGATGACATCGCAAGCCATGATTGCCCATCTTTAATTTAAAAATGATACTGAGGCTCCATTTTTGAAATTGACACCACTGCCGAACTCTGCAGAATAGCTGGCAGGGACTGGCCGCCACCATGCCAGCTATCTCCATCGGGTCCTGCCGCTGCTAATGCCTGCGCCTCTGCTGGGTCCCGCCACTGCTAATGCTCGCACCTCCGCCAAGTCCCCGCTGCATACCCCCCCAATGATGACAGCGGATCCATCACAGGATCCGCTGTCCAATCACATCTGCCTGACTAACAAGGGTGTGCTTTCATGTGGGCTGAAAGCACGTCCCTGAAAATGAGGCATTTCTATAGGTGTATTTTCCCTTATATTTAAATGGGCTTTTACAGGAAGTGGCATCGTCCCGCCCCCCACTTTAGAAACTTTTCTATTGTCAGCAGGAGGCAGCACTCTCACTGCCTCCCAACTGATTTTTACTATAGAATAATGCAAAGCAGATATTTATGATACATAATTGTTATGATCTGCAGCAGAGGATCATTGTGATGGCAGGTCCTGGCTGCATTAGGTGACTGGAACACTGCATCTTGCCTTGATTCCAGTCACTGCTCTTGTATTTAGCATGGAGCTCTGTATGTGTCTGTGTGCAGCTCATTGCTGCATTCCTGCCTGTCAGTTTGTGTGCAGAGCTCAGCTGTATACTATTCTGTGATTAGGGAGGCTTTCTGCAGAGATTGTGCTGATTGGTTCCTGACTCTGATAAATTACAGCCAGCTCTGCACTTCCTGCTGGTGATATTGTCTGACCTCCATAGTATGTGTTTCTCCTGTGCTCAGAAGCCTGAGCTTTAGCTGCTCTCAACTCGATCTGCAGTTCCTGCATGCTAAGATAATTTCTCCTGTGTCCTGTGCCTGTCTGATCACAATTTGCCTGTGAGTCATCTGCTGTGGTACCATCTACTCACGTCCTTACTGTTGAGACTTCCCGGAGACTTCTGCAGCTGCGGCCTACCTCTCCGATTCAAGCCAGCAGTGTTCTCAAACTCGCTGCCTCCAGCCTGTATTCCAACCGTGTCTGTGTTCACCTGTCTGCTCAGTCAGTGGCTTGTCTTACCTCGGCCCTCAAGGCCGCGCCTCAGCCCTCAAGGCTGCACTGTGTTGTTCTTGTCGCACCTCGGCCCTCAAGGCCACTCTGTGTTGTTCCTGTCATACCTCGGCCCTCAAGGCCACGCCGTGTTGTTCCTGTGACACCTCGGCCCTCAAGACTGCACCTTCAGCCCTTAAGGCCGCACTGTGGTATTCTTGTCATACCTCGGCCCTCAAGGCAGCGGCGTGTTGTTCCTGTTGCACCTTGGCACTCAAGGCCACACCGTGTTCTTCCTGTTGTTCCTGTCGCACCTCGGCCCTGAAGGTCGCACCTTGGCCCTCAAGGACGCACGTGTTGTTCTTGTCGCACCTCAGCCCGCACCGTGTTATTCTTGTCATACCTCGGCCCTCAAGGCTGCGCCATGTTGTTCCTGTTGCACCTTGGCACTCAAGGCCACACCATGTTCTTCCTGTTGCTCCTGTCACACTTTGGCCCTGAAGGTCACACCTTGGTCCTCAAGGATGCACCGTGTTGTTCTTGTCACACCTCGGCCCACAAGGCCGCACCTTGAATCTAGTCTGTTACTTCAGCTAGTGGCCCAGCCACATTATAATGCATTTCCTGTCTGTCCTGTCATAGCCTGTAACGCAGCCCCACTGTGTAGTCCTAGTCTGTAAATCCTGCAGTATTACAGTCCAGGTCACTCCTGCTCCACAGCTTGTATTCATTGTCTAGCCGCTTCTTGCCTGACAACCTAGCTGCACCATAGTCCAAAGACATACCCGAGACCTTCATCATCTGCCGCTGCTAGTGAACCTTGTCCTTCACATCTGTACAAGTAACCATCTGCCTGCAGCCTCACTCCAGCTAGTTCCATTAGTGGAAGGACTGCCACCCCTCAGCTCTGCCTTCTTTCTAGTCAGCAGTCCTGTAGTCTCCTAAGTACCGGTGTGAGTATAAATCACCAAGGGAACAACGGCTGGCTGTTATTGGTAGAAGATCTTCTCCTTGGCTCTAGAGGTCTTACACTACTGTGCGTGAACCGTTTATCACCAGCCCGAATACAGACGCTACTGGAGTGTTTTCAGTACATTGAAACCATGCAAATCACCATATTTCTAAAGAAGCAAAGATGCCCCAAAAAGTGAGTTGCCTCTGAAAGGCTATATTTTAATTTTTTTTTTAATTTGTAAAATAAAGTGTGCCCCCCCCCCCCAAATAGCAACCAGTGTTTCATAATAGTAATATTTTAAAAATATGTTATTTTGCTGGTGAGCTACAGGTCCCAGTAAGTCCTGCCCTGCCCAAATTTAATGGTTACCAGGGCATGCTGCCATTTGGAGAACCACAAGTGTCAGCATGCCCTGTCATCCATGGCCCTCTGGCTCCTTCAATCCATCTGTAGAAAAACATATTAAAAGACCACACAGACACAGTGAAAAAGCAATAAACTGAAATAACCACTTCCTCATATAACACTTGTATGTCATATTATTACTCACTTACAAGCTTACTTACGTACTTGGCAAATGAAATGCCACTAAAAACAGTGCAGAACTGGTCCATGAGGGACCTGCCACCAATGACAGTAATAGGGCATTCATTCCTATTAAAATGAATGGCTGTAATCTGATTTGTCAAAGTGAGCTAAGGACCATTCTGATTGGTTACAAACCCACATAGACTGGTTGCTACTAAGCAATCAGATCAGAATGGTCATATATTGATTTTTGCCTATGTTACTGAAATATAACCAAGCAAGACAGTTCTGAAGTATTCTATGTACTTTATAAATTGTAATATATTGTTTATCTCTTCTCTTATCTGGGCAATCCCTTGTAATTCTTCTATTTTTATATACAGATTACTTGGTCTACCAGCAGTATGACATTCCATTGCTGAGGCTAATTATACTGAATTACTGTAGCTGTGAATGTTGATCCACCCTCTACAGGCCCCTGCTCTACTGGTTTTTCAATGCACCATGGCCTATACTGTATTTCTAAATTGTTATAGATGGGCCATGCTTCAGAAGTTATATTACCATAACAGCTTGGGGGCTTCATATGATTGTTAGGGTGGAGATCTTTCATATGTAGACGAAAGAGACAGTTTTATGAAGTTCAGCTACAAAGCACACTAGTTATAAGGGGGCTAGATGGAGGGAACCAAGGCCTGGTGAGTGTAAGTGTACAGTATGTAGTGTAGTGTTAGGGACACTCTGTGTTACTACAGAGGTGAGAGAGGAAAATGTGTTACTACACATGTGAGGGAGGGGAATGTCGAATATGTTACTATGAGGTGAAGGTAGGGTATGGTAGGGTATGTGTTACAACATGAGCGAGGGTGGGGAATATGTTTCTCCAGAGGTGAGGGAGGGGAATAACTTACTCCAGGTGTGAGTGAGGGTAATGTGTTACTACAGGTATGAGGGAGGGGTGTATTTCTACAAAGGTGAGGGAGGGGAATTTCGAATGTGTTACAACACGGGCTAGGGTAGGAAATGTATTACTTACAGAGGTGAGCAAGGATGTTTTAATACAGAGGTGAGGGAGTGGAATGTGTTAGTACACAGGTGAGAGAGGGTAATGTCTTACTATAGCAGTGATGCATTACTACATATATATATATATATATATATATAATTTAAACATATATTTAGTATTTAGAGAAGAAAGCACTGAAAATGGCCTTTAAAATAAAACTTATCCTATGCTAAATAAATTTTGGTCCAGGACATTACGTCATAGTGAATGAGAGGTTTAGGAACTGAGGGCCTGATTCAAACCCGGTCGCAAGCGCTGAGCGCTCGCAACCGGGTCGATAGTGGCCCAGAGCGCATGCGCATGACTGAGCCGGCTCCGTCGTGCGCATGCACGAGACCCGGATAGCGACGGGCAAGCCGTCGCTCCGGGTCTCGCACCAAAGGGGGCGTGCTGTCGATGTTGAGTGACAGCACGCCCCCTTTGGTGGGCGGGCCGGGGGGGTAGCTGCCCAGACGGAGGCGTTCCCATGAGAACGCCTACCGTCTGGGGGCGGCCCCACTGACATCACAAGCGATGTCAGTGGGAGAGCATTCGGCTCTGTTTGAGCTGAAAGCTCTCTGGGACTTGCAGCAACGAGACCCTACCACAAGGGTCTCGTCGCAAGCCCGATGGTCGCAATGGTCTTGACCATCGCGACCATCTTCCTGGCCACTCGCTATAGCTGTGGGTAGTCACCTACAGCTATGCGAGCGGCCAGAGGGCAGTTCTAAAAAAAAAAGACCGGCCCTGATTCAGAGCGGCTCTGAATCAGGGCCTGAGTTCCTGCTGAAAAATAGCACTATATATAACATATATACATATATATATATATATATACATATATATATATATATATATTAAGGATTCTGGATTCTAACCTCTATACACTCCTGCCTATACCTTCTAATATCCTTCCTATAAACCTCTACGGATGACGTTATTTTGCGTACGCAGTCATACAGTAAATAAAGACTCCAGACCTTGAACCTGTGGTTCCAAGGCACAAAGTATTATTCAAGTAAAAGTACAGTCAGTTACACGCTATGATCTAAGTACAATTTAGTGCAAAGAAATTCAACAGACCCAAGTACAGTTACACATACGCAGGCGCTCTGGACCAGATCCCGGCATCAGCAAGATAACCTCCGTCAATCAGCAATCAGCAACCCTAGAAACCCAGGGTCAGAGCACACATATTTATACCCCCCCAGAAATAGACAACACAATAGAAAGGGTTGTTGCTGATGCCATGGGTTCGCAAGGGGGAGGCATCTGTTACAGAGCACTTAACAGGTTGATTCAAATAGACACAGTCCAGACTCCGACAGCTGGTTGCCTCTGTTTCCCACCTCATGCAACTCATGCAGTTGGTTTTATAATGTACATTTCAGTGCTTGAAGTCTCTGCGGCCCATAAGTTGCGAGTGCGTGTTGCGATCTTCCCACCGACGATACCGGGAAGCTGTGGAGAGGGTGCAGATCAGTATAATACCAAGCACGGCATACTTATCATGTTTTAAACCTGAGCTACTAAATAACCTTTATTTTCACAGCAATTATAATAAATGAACAAACTTGAATCTTATACTTTAAAGCTTATGGAACCTTTTGTGTAAGTGTGCATTATGTAAGTATTAGGGATAATGGGAAAAGACGCCAGTTAGGTTTATCTGATTTGGAGCAGATGTGCACGCATGCAGCTAATAAACAGCGTTTGCATGCAGGATATTGTGCATTCGCTAATGTGCGTCATGTTAGCAGCTCAACTGTGCGTAATGTGCGGTGTTTATGCATGAGATTCTATCTATGATGGACTTAACATATACATATATATATATACATGTACATACACACATATATATATATATACACATACATACATACACACACACACACACACATCTCATTCCTCACTCACAGTTTCAAACTGCAATGCAAATGTGTTACCCCCAGCTCTGAAGCCGGGGCCATTCTGTCTGGGTGTGGGACTAAAACCTGTTTAGGATTCAGACAAATTCAATTGTGTAGATCAATGTCTGGGTGATATTACAATTGCCACAACTATACTTGTCTACATACAGGGATTCCCAATTTGTATGTAAAACACTCACAGTATTCTGGTGTATTGTCTATTCTATTTACTTTTCTCAGGGGCTGTATTTCTAGTTGTTTTTGGTAGATTATCAAAAACATTGCCATCTGTATTTAGCTCGTGAGTTGTAACTTAAAATGGCGCTGGTTGCAAAATGGCGTCTTGCAGATTCTTGTTTCTAAAATGGAGTCTAGCTGCCATTCGCAAGATGGCGTCGCGCACACTAATTTTCATGCTGATTCCGTCTCAGCCACTAATCCAGCTTCGACAATATATATATATATATATATATATATAACAGCAAAGAGTCCAAGGCGCAAATCAGTTCCTTTGTGTACTGAAAAAAGTATCTCTCCCGACCAGCTCTAAATCTGTATATTTAATTGGGATATATTGCAGCTCTCCTCCTTAGCTCTTCTCCAGAGCCGTATTAGATCTATGGCACAAAGAAAAGGGAGCGCACCATCGTGAAATAAATCACAAAGAGTTTAGCAAAGAGTCCAATGCTTGCTCATTTTAGACAAAATGTGAGTATTCCTATTTAGAATGCAATAAACTCTTTGTGATTTATTTCACGATGGTCCGCTCCCTTTTCTTTGTGCCATATATATGTATATGTATATATCTTTATATATATACACATACATATATATATATATATATATATATACATATATATATTTATTTTTTTAATATATATATTAAGGCAGGCTAGTTTGCCATTTACATCCTTGTGTTGTTTATAAAAACTTTGGCTCTTTTACCAAACCCCCATAGTTACCAAAGCATTCATTTAGCACCCTACACCCTAGCACGTGTATCCTAATGGGATGCAGATCAACCTGAAAAAGCCTTAAAAATATTTAATGTGTTTTTAATAATTTGAGTACAGCTGCATATCCATAGTGCAACTTTGGGCCCGATTCAAAGATGGACATAAATGGCACAGCAGATGTGAATGTGTACTCAGCGGCTGTGGGAAAATATGCAAATGTCACATCTACCGGGATTTGCACTGAGATGCCCACCAGCAGGTTCACATATCCAAATACCTGCGTACAAAGACGCAGCATTGGTCGCGGATATATCCAGTTTGTGGCTTATTCAAGACATCTCTGTGTTATTAACTTTTATATAGCACCAGCTTATTTTATAGCACTTTACTGAATATATAATTCACAAAAACATCATGACTAATATGAGTTGAGTCGGATAAATATTTAGCACAACCATTGTGTGTAAGGATAAATGTCTCTTTGTTCTAAGACTTCCAAGATTCATGTTGCCATTAATATTTCACTTGTTCATTACCAAAGTGTGGAAGCTGTTTTAGCTGTAGCATAACCACTGGCTACATCATATTAATTGCTTTCATATGGAACGCTGTTGGTTCCTGCAAGCTGAATGAATTAATCTGTGATACTTGTGATTGCTTTTTTTTAACAGTACTTGGGCAATGTATTGTTTTTGTGTTTTTTAAAGGAAGACATCACAACAGCAAACTTCTACGTGAAAAATATTAACTACTATTTACTGATAATTTTGAGGATATTTTCTTATATTCATTAAAAAAAGATATTTATACTTTTGTGTTTTATGTTCATTTGCTGAGATGAAACAATACTTGTACATGGTGAGTAAGAATAATAACTAATAAGAGAAGGGATAGAATGAAATTCAGTGGATAATTGTAATGAGCGTGGGCAACACTCAGACTTACAAGACAGATACGGTTAGTGGAAGTTCCATATCTAAACCTGTTTCACTAATATGACTGATTCAGCAAGTCTGTCTGACCAGATCAGTAAGGTGCATTGTGAAACTTTAAAAAGTGTGGACCTGCTAGTAAAAACGTTACATCACTGTCCAACCTATTCCTTAGAAGGGGATGCAGTTTATAGACCTGTGGACTAAGGCCCTCATTCAGAGCCGTACGCTCTGAGCAGAGCGCACGCTCTGAATGAGGGCCGCCCTCCTAAAAAATGGAGCGTCCTCCTGGACGCTCGTATAGCTGTGGGTCACCACCCACAGCCTATACGAGCGTGCAGTTTGATGGCCGCGATGGTCGTGACCATCGCGACCATCGAAACTGCGAGCCGGAGCCTGCGGTTGAGGTTTTCAACCGCAAGCTCCGGAGTGATTTTGGCTCTATCAGAGCCAAAATCACTCCCACTGACATCACTAGTGATGTCAGTGGGCCGGCTTCTGACGGGAGGCGTTCCCGTGGGAACGCCCTTGTCAGGGAGGCACGCCCCCGGCACGCCCACCAAAGCGGGCGTGCTCTCAGTCAACATCGACAGCACGCCCCCTTTGAAGAGACACTACAAGCGAAGGAAAATCCTTCGCTCGTCGCGTCTGGCGCATGCGCACGATGAAGCTCCCTCCGTCGTGCGCATGCTCAGTGCAGAACATCGACCCACTTGCGAGCGGACAGCCGCTCGCGAGTGGGTCTGAATCAGGCCCTAAATGCCGCCGGTCTATATCCCGACACGAGAAGCCCGACGGGAGACTTCAGATAGGCGTCAAAATACAGACGCCTATCTGAATCCCGACACCAGAAACCGAAAGGACGGCAGCCCGAGGTAAGTCCGGGGAGTCCTTAGCGATAGCTGCGCGGGGGGAGGGTCAGGTTTAGTGAGTGTAGCGGGGTTAGGCTTTTTGTGGAGAGAAGGTTAGTGTTAGGCACCCCTAGGGGGGAGGGTTAGAGTTAGGCACCCCTGGGGGTAGTTTAGGGATGGGCAGCCCCCCGGGAGGGTTAGGTTTAGGATGCAGGAAGGGGGGGTTAGGCATAGGCACCACCGGGGGGACTTAGGGTTAGGCACCACCCTGTGAGTTTTAGGGTTAGGCACCCCTAAGAGAGGGTTAGCGTTAGGGGTGGGGAGAGGGGAGGGTTAGGGTACTTACCAGCTGGCGTCGGGATTTCCTGCTGTCGGGCTTCTCGTGTCGGGATTTCAACTGGCGGTTAAATAGCCGCCAGTATTACATACTGATTCCCTTACAAGCACCCCCTCTTTTTCTGCTAAACATGCTACTGGGTTTGGCCTAATTACTCTCATTTGAATCTTGCGGGCAGGACGTTGAGACATTTTGAGGGTCCAGGTACTAGACAGGTGGTATGGCTAAGTAGAGGGGCTTGGTTACATCTACTTGGAAAAATTTTGCGCCAAGGGGGACTTGCTTTCTACCTCCAGAGTCCATGGATAGCTTTGCCCATTTTCCGCAGGCAAGCCTGGGTAATTAGCAATGTTAAACATACAACTCGTTTGATGTACTAGTCAGCGAGTTGTAAACTCATCAGAATTGCACCAGTATAACTTGCAATACAATACACAGGCCAAAGGTAGCTAATGCAACTATCTTGCTGTGCTCCATCTGTTTAAATATTGTTAAAAATAAATAATTAATAGAAAAAAGAATAATGTACCCTCTCTAACTATTCCCAGCACTAGTGCTTCTGTCTAGGCTGGTAATGGGAATATTGTTGAGAGGGGGAGGGGGGTCTTTCCAATTTTTCCATTACCAGCACTGGACAGGACTTGACAAGCCATGGCTAGTGGGACCATAGAGGGGAGACCTGCAGCATGGGATCCCCGACCCACACCATGATACCACCAACCCTAGGCCAGGTGACACCAGGGCTACTTTCCCCAGGGGAGTGGGGCCCACAAAAAAAGTGCAGGTCCCCCTCCTGGGTACAACCAGTCCTAGTGCTAATAAAACTAGGGCTCTTCTCTATTCCTCCTGTGCTTTGGGTACAAAGGTAATGGGTAATAGATATTATAATTAATATTGTTTTTTACAGGTGGAGTACTGGACCCAGCAAGACTGCCAGGGCTTGATACCAAGTCGAACGTAAGATAGAATGCAGCCAAGTATAGCAATTGTTAGCAAACTGCACGTGAATCATGGTTCACATATGCATCTTATCAAACCTATAAGTGATTCAGGGGTCTATTTACTAAACAGTGTTAAGAGACAGGGTGAAAAGTTATAAGAAAGTGATAAGGTGCCAGCCAATCAGCTCCCAAATGTCATATTTCAAACAGCCTGTGAGATGACAGTTGGGAGCTGCTTTCTTATCACTTTTCACTCTATCTCCTAACACTGCTTAGTAAATAGACCCCTATATACTGTATTGTTATTTGGGGGGGGGCAACATTTTAGCATAACTTTGCTCTATATGCCTTCCAATATATCTCATAAGTGACACAATGTTCTTAGCCAAATTTTAGAAATTTTGAGGTTATTGGCTACTGATTTTTATTTTTGCCCCCACTTTTGATCTGTTTATTTGTGGGGACATGATTTTTTTCTGTTGAGCAGAACAAAAAAACAGAAAAAACAGTCTAACATAGTGTAGTCTATCTAACGTGAATTAAAAACATTTTCTTGCATTCATTGCATTGTAAAGATGTCCCTGAATATACAGTACAATGTAACAGTTATGGTTTAAGAATAGCAATAGCTAAAAACGAAGCATTATTTAAGTGAATTTACTGGCGGGTCAGTAGATGACGCTGTATCTTATGTTATCACTGTGTATCATTTCTTTCTTTTGCAAGTATACACAGGGAACATGTCCTAAAGGAAATAAAGCTAATAAAACCATACTAACTGATGCATTGGCAAATCAGTGGGGTGGAACTTTAAAGCATCAGATGGCCATCTGTCCCATTGATTGTACATAGACTCAGTAGCAACAATTCAAGTTATAATTGAAACCTTTTTGCAGAACTTGACCTGCTTTATGAAGAGACAGTTTATCTTGCAGATGGAAGTAGTATCACCAGTAAAGGAATTGGGCACAGTGTATTAATGTTCTGCTATACAAATGATACCAGTAATATATGTGCTTTATGTTTCTAGATGGAGTCTTCTCTGTTAGTAAGATGAATGACAGAAAATGGACTTACCATAAAATTCCGAGATGTAAAGTGTATTATTTTAAATGGAAGAAAAGTGATTGCCAATGTCAAACTGAATGAACAGGGGCAGCTAATCACAAACAAACGTGACCACATTCATATGTTATACAGACACATGGGGCACAGACAACCGGAAAGCATACAGAGGACCAAATGTAATAGGATGAGAGTTTAGAAAATGTGACAGTAATCTCTCACACTTTCTAAACTCGGCCAATGTAATAGAGTCCGAGAACATGTTAACTCGCATGTTTTTCAGACTAAAAACTCTCACGATTTAAACTCTCATCCAGATGTTTTCTCATTTTGAAGATACAACTCGACCAATGTAATAGTGTGAGAGCTACTGCTAAACTCTCACATATTCTAAACTCTCACCCTATTACATTTGGCCCAGAAACTCCAAAAGCAGGTTCCTAACCTAGATTCTTATATGTTCGGCTTGTCAGCCTTTGCTGCATAAGAACTAAAACCACATGACCAACATATGATAAATAAGAGGAGAGCCTCAACACCACTTTATCTCATACACAGTCATAGATGTTGTCCTATGAAATGAAGAAAACTAGGAGGCAACAGACTCAGAGGGGTCTATGTACTAAAGTCTTGGAGAGAGAAAAAGTACCAACCAATCAGCTGCTAACTGTCACTTTACTGGCTGTGTTTGAAATATGACAGGAGCTGATTGGTTGGTACCTTATCTCCGTGCATTTTATCTCTCTCCAAGGCTAAATACATAGACCCCATAGTGACAGTTACAGATGACTATTCATGTTACACATATCTAATAAAGATGAAATATTGAACAAAAGAAAGAGCTAAGACAAGGACAAGTAACAAGATTCAGCAAAATCCACTTATATTTTGAAATGACAATGAAGGACATAAAATAGAGAGCTTCAGCTTCAGAGGGAATACAGTATAGAACATATACAGACAATTCCATATACACCAGGGCAAAATGGGGAGAAAGAAAGAAAGAAAGAAAGAAAGAAAGAAAGAAAGAAAAAGAAAGAAAGAAAGAAAGAAAGAGAACCATAAAAGAGATGATGCTGTCTCCAGAGTATCTGAAAAATACCGGGGTGAAGCAGCATTGATAACTACTTACTGTACTTACAAAGGAAATTTTTCTCCCGAATCGCGGACAACACTCCATAATGAAGATTGGCATGGTGAGAAACGTAGCATAAAACATATTAAGAGTTTTTGAGCGCAAAGTATATGTTACTATCCCTGATGAAAGACACAGCAAGCTAAAAAACCAAGCAGTAAACTGAATTCTTTTTGGATAAAGTGATAGATCCAAAGGATACACATGCCTCGTTGTGGCCCCCAAATCATGAGGCTTGGTGCAATTTTGCTGTACTCATTGTTTTTTTTTTTTCTTTTAAGTTTAGACTAACCTTTCCATAGATGTTAGATTACTGTGGCCCTTGTATACAGTCCATTTGTGTCACCCATGTTTGTCTGCCCGCTCCCCTTTAGAATGTAAGCTCTCACGAGCAGGGCCCTCTTCCCTCATGTGCTTCTCCTTCACTTAATTATACTCTAATTTATAACAGCACCCAGCCCTTGTTTCAGACACCATGCTGCTTATCTAAGTGTTATGCAGCAATGTATAAATCATGTATCTGTCCTGCATTGTTTGTACTGTTAATACAGTCAGGTGCATAAATATTGGGACATTGACAGAATATTCATATTTTGGCCTCTATTCACCACCACAATGGCTTTGAAATGAAACAAACAAGATGTGCTTTAACTGCAGACTTTCAGATTTAATTTGAGGGTAATTACATCCAAATCAGGTGAACGGTGTAAGAATTACAATGGTTTCTGTATGTGCCTCCCATTTTTTAAGGGGCCAAAAGTAATGGGACTATCAACTCAAAAGCTATTTAATGGACAGGTGTGGGCTATTCCCTCTTTACTTCATTATCAATTAAGCAGGTAAAAGGTCTGCAGTTGATTCTAGGTGTGACATTTGCATTTGGAATCAGTTGCTGTCGACTCTCAATATGAGATCCAAAGAGCTGTCACCGTCAGTGAAGCAAGCCATCATTAGGCTGAAAAATCAAAACAAACCCATCAGAGATATAGCAAAAACATTAGGTGTGGCCAAATCAACTGTTTGGAACATTCTTAAAAAGAAAGAACACACCGGAGAGCTCAGCAACACCAAAAGACCCAGAAGACCACGGAAAACAACTGTGGTGGATGACAGAAGAATTATTTCCCTGGTGAAGAAAAACCCCTTCACAACAGTTGGCCAAATCAAGAACACTCTCCAGGAGGTAGGTGTATATGTGTCAAAGTCAACAATCAAGAGAAGATTTCACAAGAGTGAATATAGAGGGTTCACCACAAGATGTAAACCATCGGTGAGCCTCAAAAACAGGAAGACCAGATTAGAGTTTGCCAAACAACATCTAAAAAAGCCATTACAGTTCTGGAACAACATCCTATGGACAGATGAGACAAAGATCAACTTGTACCAGAGTGATGGGAAGAGAAGAGTATGGAGAAGGAAAGGAACTGCTGATGATCCAAAACATACCACCACATCAGTGAAGCATGGTGGTGGTAGTGTCATGGCGTGGGCATGTATGGCTGCCAATGGAACTGGTTCCCTTGTATTTATTGATGATGTGACTGCTGACAAAAGCAGCAGAATGAATTCTGAAGTGTTTCAGGCTCATATTCAGTCAAATGCTTCAGAACTCATTGGACGGCGCTTCACAGTGCAGATGGACAATGACCCGAAGCATACTGCAAAAGCAACCAAAGAGTTTTTTAAGGCTAAAAAGTGGAATGTTATGCAATGGTCAAGTCAATCCCCTGATCTGAAACCAATTGAGCATGCATTTCACTTGATGAAGACAAAACTGAAGGGAAAATGCCCCAAGAACAAGCAGGAACTGAAGACATTTGCAGTAGAGGCCTGGCAGACAATCACCAGGGATGAAACCCAGCGTCTGATGATGTCTATGCGTTCCAGACTTCAGGCTGTAATTACAGAAAAAATGGGATAACAATAAGTGCGCACAAAATTAAGAACTGCTTCAAAGGGTTAGGTGTACACCCAATAGCAAACACCTGAATAGAAATTGAAAATATAGAAATAACCCTGAGCAAAACCTTAAATCGGGGTCATAGTTCAAAAGTTTTTTCATACAATTCTTTACAATATCCGGAAATAATGATTGAATGAGTGTAATAAATGTATTTCACAATACTTCACAATCCAGTCAGTCTGCCAAAAAAGAAGAAATTGCCTCTTGTTTCCTCTTCACATCGACTTGTAATGACCCCTTGTTCCTTAAAATATAAAAGGGGACAAATACAGGTCGCCAATAGTGTGATAAGGTTTTACTAAAGACAAATATTGTTTAAAACAACAGAGAGGCTGCGTACCATAAAACCAGGTGTATACAAACACCATCAAGCGTATAATGTATGACTTCAAGAAAGGGTACCTCCTGGGAACAAGAATCTACCTCCTCCTTCCTGGTTAGCCTGGTTACCTCCTCATTGGTTCACCAACGCGTTTCTGCTTATGAAAAGCCTTTATCAAGGTGTATTGAACTAGACTGACTGTTACCTTTAAATACCCCTCCCTCTTCTTAAATTGGTTCATTATTCTGGAGAGGGTAAACGCAATTAATACTCTAGTATTCTCACATAGACTATATAGACATCCATTCCCTCTTTAATAATCCTCAATTCAAGTTAAGTAATTGATAAATTTGTAGATCCAAATAAGCTTTTTTATTTATAATCTTGCGTGCCACTCCGTAATACGTGTGGAACGCAAATTACTTCCGGTTCCCGATCAAGGGATAAATCTCGTTTTTACCTAGACATATTACATCTATAACTGGCAGTCACAAAATCCCAGCACAGATTCGGAACATCCCCCTATTGTTCACCTCCCTTCCACTGGGCCAAAAACACCTGATTTCGCCGCGTACCATACAGCAAACTGGGTGACCCGCATCTCCTTCCGATAGCGGAAGTGATGTAAATCCATTTGGTGCGTTCCACCCAGCTTACGTGGTGGAACGCATATTTGCTGTGGAGTCCGGATTCCCTCAACTTCCGGTGCAACCCGACGGATGTGGTCAGGGTAAACTAATGCGCTCCACCTATTATGAATGGTGGAAGGCATACACAAGGAATAATACCATTTATTAGTCGGCTTTAAATAATTCCTCAGGTTATGAAATCTGGACTGCCAATATTTTCCTCAGAAAATTGCCTATTTCTTGTTAGACTGATTCTCATCATATATACAATAAATATCGTAAAAAATATATCCCTATTCACTGGATTACATAAAAAACCTAAAAATACAGTATATAAACCCACACATGAGCCTCAAATAAAAATATCAGATAAAAATATTAGATAAAAATATTAATATTAGGAACTGTTCTTAAAAACCATTTCAGTTCAAAGTCCATGTTCAATCCCTTGGGGTGTAAGGTGCCCAATTCGTAGATCCTTTTCATTTCCATTCTTTCCAAGTTGCCATCTATATTTTTCTTTCTCCAATTTTTCTCTATTATTTGGATTCCCATCACTCTATGGATACCTTTAATTGAATTGTTATGATGCACTTTGAAATGTAGAGAAAGGGAGTGTTTTTCAAAACTTTTCTTGATGTTCCTGACATGTTCAGACCACCTCTCTTTCAAAGTTCTCGAGGTTCGCCCCACATATTGAAGTCCACATTTGCAATGATGTCACTCCAGACCCAGTGCACATGCAGTGAGTGCCTGACAGTGACACTGTGAGACTGACAGCTCAGTTACCAATAGCTGCAGCAGCCAGACACCCCGGCAGCCAACCAGTGCTCACTGAGAGTATCACAAGTGACAGTGAGCCAGGAGTGGGACTGTCCTATGTGCTGCTGCTAATTGGCTGACTAGAGTGTTTTTCACTCTGTCAGCCACCTCTGCCCCCAGCAGCAGCATGCATGCAGCAGTAGTAGCCCAGTCAGTGTTTTGTACTCTCTTCTTAAGTATAATGCCCCCAGTAAGCTGCTTGCACAAAAATAAAAAAAGCTGATACTTACCTTAAGCCCCGATCTCGCTCCCATCCTCGTCCAGTCCGCTCGGCTGCTCCTCTCACTATGGGAGAGACGTCATGATGTCTCTCCCTTAGTGCACTGCATGAGCCGGACTCTGAGCTCCAGCCTCCGGCTCCGGCTGCCGCTGCGGGTGCCTGGCAAATGGAGCCTCCCTGTGGCGCTGGGGTTAGGTTCCCCGGAGGAGGTGGAACTGGTTCCGTCTCCTCCGGCCCACTTTAACCCTGACGGGTGTGGGGGCCCTTCACGTGTGGGGCCCAGGGATGACCGCCCCTGTCGCCCCCCCATTAATCCAACCCTGTTAAAGACAGTGTAACACAGATGACAAAGTTGAATGATACTTCTGCCTAGGGAAAGACTTCATAATTTGCTACTTAAAATAATTTAACAGATTAAGCCTCAGCATTTGAGAAGGCTGGTTGGAATATAGCATCAGCTATAAGCTAAGCATTACATTAGTGACTTTACAGGAGGTACAGTAGGAGGTGCTATATCTTAAGTTATTATTGTGTAGTCTAATGGTGCATACACACGGTCAGATTTTCCTTCAGATTTGTACAATAACGATTTTAAAAATCCTTCAATCGTTCATATCTGAAAGAAAATCTGACATGTGTCCCTGCAATGATGAACGATTCGCGTTCCCGTTTGTCAGATAACGATATCTGACATCTGTTGTGTTTGCAGTCAGATTTGGTCGATTTTCATTAATTTTAATACTGTCAAAAATCGCTCGTAGTTTATGAAATCGTTGGTAAAATCGTTCAAGTCGTTCATCGTTTATTGCTCGTAGTTCATCGTTCATCGTTCGTCTGACAGATCTGACCATGTGTATGCACCATAACTTTGTAAGTGTAGTATCCTCTATGACAGTGATTTTCAACCTTTTTCAACTCAAGGCACACTACTCAAGATTTTAAAATTACCAAGGCACACTATCCGGCGATACGGCATGCGTGACCTATGAAAAAAACATACATATTGGCTCCCACATAAAAAAACACACCCATTGGCCTTCACAGGAATAAAACACACTACATTGGCCTCCACCGGAATAAAATGCGCATACAATGGCCCCAAAGAAATAACACACACATACATTGACCCCCACATAAAAAACATAACATTGGCCCCCCACAGAAAAAAATAACTTGGGACCCCAAAGAAAAAAAATAACATAGGTCCCTATAGAAAAAAAATAACATAGGCCCCCATAGAAAAAAAAATAACATAGGCCTACACAGAAACAAACAAAACACATTGCTCCCCACAAAAACAAATCATAATGGCTACCACATCAAAAATAAATTAACATAGATATTGCATGTAAAATTACAGTCTGGATGAGAAAAATATAACATGATTCCCTCTTTTGTTTTAACTACTTCCCCTCACTGTCTCCCTCTTTGTCCCTCTATATCTCCTCATTCTTCTAGAATTCTAAAACTGTCATATTTTCACTGTATTCCTGCAGGTGACATGCCGAGAGTATGTTGTGTTGCAGCATTTTAAGTATTCCAGGATATTTTGTTCCTCCATTTCAATGCAGGTGGTAAAAGAATTGAGGACATTGCTCCAGGCTAAAGCATATTTTCCAATTTTAAGCCACAAACAACCCCAGTGAACCCAGGCTGCTTATATTTACTTTCAGTGATGGAAAATAAACTGGAAAACATTTGTCCTATGAAGTTTTTAACAGCATGATATTTTGGTAAGTTATATTTACATACACAAGTTCTCTTTCCAAAACCACGAGATGATAAGGGATAAGAATGTGCCAGCCAAAATCAGCCCACAAAGTAAATAGCACCAGCGTGCTGACACCATGAACTGAAATGACCACTGAAAAGCAACATAATAATAACAGCTGCAACATAAATCTATATTATAGTCTGTTTTCAGAGTCCTCTCACTTGCCCTGAAATTAACCTGTCTTAACTTTAAATGTAAATATTTATTTATTTGAAAACTAATTGATGACACTACGGTGTTGAAGGCCATGCTGGTGACTATCAGCAGCATGACCACCGACATAGTAATTACTGTACTTCCCTTTAAATGGGCAGTTCAATTAAATACGAAACACATCTGGTTTCAAATTTTATTGCTCATATATGTTGGTTCAAAAACGAAATAATTATGCCAACTTGTGCTTGTTTGATGCCAACATTGGAATAAAAAGTGTTCACACTGGAATGTTTTCCCTGCTAAATAATTGCAACGTTCATAGGCACGCAATGGTTTGTGTCAGGGGCGTATTAAGAGAAAAAGGGGCCCGTGTGCAGTCTCTGTCTGGGCCCCCTCCTCTCTATACTCTGGCATAGGATTAGGATGTGCCCTTATGTGTCTCCTGGAGAGACTGCCATAGACACACAGAAGAGCCCGCCATTGCCACTGTGTCACCAACACTAGGCACCGGATACATTACACTGCCACCACTGAGCCTATGTGCAGCTGTGTGCCCCAGATACCTGCGTTAACCCATTCCTGGCTGGACCTGTTGCATCATATGTTCCTGCATTGTGTACCTGCTGTATTAACCCTTTGATGACTCGCATCCTGTGTTCTACCTGGTTAATAAAATAAACCCTGGTTAAGCTACAGAACTCATTGTGTGGACTGACCTCCATCACACACAGCTATCAACACCATAGGGTCTGCCAATATAGTGCTCCAGCGAGACATCACCCTAAAGTAATACATTATAGGTTCTATCTCTTATATGGAGAAGAGCTCACAATGTGGAAACTATTGGTGGTTTCACCGAAGATAGAGTTTCTGCCTGTTTAGGAAGCCCCAAAGCCACCAAATGATATCACCAGTTAATGCCGGCAATAGCCTTTTGCAGGTTGCATTCAGTGATAACTTCCCCATGTCACCCAAACCTTCAAGAAAGCTTCTTGCCATGGGGATTGCAGTAAGAAGAGAGTTGTGTTGCTGTGAGAGCTGAGTCTAATCTGGGTTAGGGCTGAGTAATTATTCTGGCTGCAGCTGTGTCCCCACTGGAATTGCCCCACTACTGAAGGAAACAGAAAAGACAGACCACTGTGCAAGACACGGCGGTTTGTTTCTACTCTCCTGGCATTTTGCGGGTAGCTGTTATAGGACCAAGAGGTATTTTGACAGATTTAGGCCCTCATTCAGAGCCACTCGCTAGCGGCAGTACGCTCGTTCCGAGCGATGTTCGCACATCTGCGCAAAACGTACGGATCGTTAAACGCATGCGCGAACCAGTCAGTGCGGCCGAAATTCATGTGCTCGCAATATAGCGAATGCCTGCTATTTTGAGTGACAGAATGAGGCGTATGTGGGTGGTAACAGGGGAAGGTGCTTGAAAATGGGGAGTGGAGATCCGAACGCAGGCGTGCTTAAAGGTCAAAACGGGCGTTTTATGGGTGTGCATAATTAATACAGCAGCGTCATTGACCACGTCACTGGGTTATTTTATAGCCAGAACTGCTCGCAAGATTGTGGTAGCAAAAACCAACCACAAGAATAGCGAGCAGTTCATACCCTGGTCGATGTACTCGATTAATCTAATAAATAGCGGACATGACGTATGGTGCGAGCGGCCAGGGGGCGTTTTTAACAAATAAACGAGCGTATGTTTTGCTCGCTCGTTCAGACTTAGAGGTGTGAACAGACTGCAATTTGCGAACGGATCATTTGAATAGCCACCCCTTGTTTTTGAACGAACGACCGCAAATAGCGAACGGCTCTGAATCAGGCCCTTAGTGTCTAAATAGTTTTTGCATATGTCAGACTTATTTTACTGATATACACAGGTTCCTTAGGGCACTATTTATTATCATTATTTTTACTAAAATAAAGTGAAAAAGGTTGTTTTCACACCCTTTTTGCATTATTTTAGTTTCACCTAAAGTTACTAAAGGGCAGTTGGGGTAGAATTCGTAAAAATTCGAATCCAACCCCTAATTGTCATTTATTTTTAGTAATCAGATCGCATTTCCCTTCATTGTAATGGGAAATGCGATCTGCCTGGTAGGTACTAAAAATAAATTGTGAAAGAAATACCGGGGAAAGCCCTGTGATAATAACGCCACCTGGAGGTGGCGTCATCCAGGGTCTCCCCCCGGTTACCGGACTCCTGCTCCGCTCTAACATGCAGAGAAGAGCCGCAGCCGGCCCCAGTGATCAGCTGTGTGGTCTAAACAAACCACACGCTGATACGCTGCAAAAAATAAAAAATAAAAGTAAAAAAAAAAACTTACCTGAGTCCAGGTACTGGAGATCGGTGCTACGATGATGTCCTCCCTCCTGTCAGCTAGTCTCCCATCCTGCACTGGGAACCGGTCATCAGGTTATCGGGTTAGCAGGATGGGAGATCAGCTGACTGGGGCCATGGAGGACATCACCGGACCCCGATCACCAGAAGTAAGTACAAATAAGAGAGGGGGGGTCGGGATCGCGGGTGTGGGGCTTATGGGTGGGGCTTAGCAGTGGCTGGTCGGTGCATGTGCGGGCATTTGTCACGGTATTTTTTGCAAAAATACCGTGATAACTGTGCGGAGGGGATTCGCAGGGACAGAGCTTTATCGCAAGCTCTGTCCCTGCAAGGGATTTTTAGTAAATCCCTGTGATATTGGCTGATGGTAATATCACACTATATAAAAAAAATCCTTACCAAGGCAGGTAAAGATTTCTTTGTGGGGCACTCTCTCTTAATCAGAAAAGTAAAGTCAGTAGGAAATGATGATTATATTAAAATATCAAATTTTTATTAGTATACTCATTAAAACACAATGGAAATAATTGTGAGGTAATGCATTATTTCCTGAATATGATATACAAATTGTTCAATGTCAGTGAGTCCACAATTGACCCCTAATCACTCATGAATGAGGCGAATATATAATGTTATAAAAAGATACTCCTTAATCAGAGAAAAAACACATATTTCCCCAGTGGGATATATAAGGAGTAAAGGCCCCCATACATCAGAGATTGATTGCAGCAATTTTGCAATTTGCAATCGATTGAAAAAGGGAAAGATTTTTGTACACAATCGATTGCAAACTGCACGAATGCTGCAATCAGTTGCTGATGTATGGGGGCCTTAAGTCTCTCTCAGTCACGGACACTTCTTTAAATAACATCCAACAATATAAAAATTGGATGAGACAAAAGATATAGGGTATCATTCAGACCCGCTCACAAGCGCCTGAGCGCTCGCAAATGGGTCGATGTTTGACTGTGTGAATGCGCAGCGGCCGCACTGTGCATGCGCAAGCCCCGGAGCGAGAGAGAAACTCTCTCGCTCTGGGGCTTGCTACAAAAGGGGCGGCTGTCGATGTTGGTCGACAGCTCGACCCGTTTTGTAGGCATGGCGGGGGGGGGTGGCTTCACAAACGGAGGCATTCTCAAGCGAATGCCTGCCGTTTGTGAGCGGCCCCACTGATATCACCAGTGATGTCAGTGGGAGAGCTTCCAGCTCTATTAGAGCCGAAAGCTCTCTGGGGCTTTTGGCAGACGAGACCCTACCTAAAGGGTCTCGTCGCAAACTCTGATGGTCGCGATGGTCTTGGCCATCGCGACCATCATCCTGGTTGCACGTTAAGCCTGTTGTGGTAACCCACAGCCTAGCCAGCGGCCAGGAGGCCGGATCATTTTTTAGATGCGACCGCCCTCATTCAGAGCGAGCGCTCTCATTTTACGAGCGGCTCTGAATGAGGTCCATAGACCTTGTATGCAATCTTACCATTGAAGTAATAAATATGTCATGTTACAGCGGGACAGATATACAGTATGTTCAAAAGATATTATACTATACAACAGAAATCATGCAATATTACACAATGTAATTAAAGACATATACATGTAGTCATTATTTTAGATGACCAGATAGCAGATAATGATGCCATTCACAATCATATGGTTATTGAATGAATAAGTCACAAGATAGTATCAAAATGAAAATGAAACCAAATCCTGAGAACAGTAGCAAATGGGAAATACTGAAGCAAGAATGTGTATTATTGTGTAACAGTTACCAATTCACACATAGCAGGCAGTTGCTGGTTATTTAAGGCTAATATACCCTTAGTAACAGAAAAATAGGTACCAATAATTATTTACACTGTACCATATTTAGTGAGTGTATTGGTTAGTACCACATCTCTGTATTCATATGTAAACCTTTACCTGCCTTTGCAAGGATTGTTTTTATATATATTTTGACCTCTTCTGACTCCAGGATGCACCACCAACTAGTGTTTTGAATGAAGATTGATTTTTTAATCTATGAGATTATATTACTGTTGGTTTTTCTCACATATTATTTATATAGTGATACATATTCCTGTGCAGAATCTTTTTCCCATTCCCTCCCCCCTCCCCCATACTTTGGTAATATCACACTACAATCTGCATTCAAAATGCGAATTGTAGTAATTAGAGCCCTTAGAGCTTTATTGTCCTCAAAGGAAACTAAGTGGTCTATTTACTAAGCAGTGATAAGAGACAGAGTGAAAAGTGATAAGGTGCCAGCCAATCAGCTCCCAACTGTCATTTTTCAAACACAGCCTGTGAGATGACAGTTGTGAGCTAATTGGCTGGCACCTTATCACTTACTTATCACTTTTCACTCTGTCTCTTATCACTACTTAGTAAATAGACCCCTAAAGCTCTAAGCAGTTCCAGGTACTAGGTCTGGTATACCCCTGCCACAGGATTTGACCCATCAGATTTCCCTGGCTCTTTATTGCAGCTTGTTATGGACTGGGATTTTTGTGGACCCGGGCTGGAAACAGAAGTGGAAGCAGGAACAGATTTAAATTGGAAAGTTGGTTGTTTTATATGGATATCAGTAGACATGAAAATATACAGATAGTAACTAGAGTCCCAATGCAAATAAACTTATAGTCGGGTTATGTGGCTGATAGGTAACTGTAGTGGGAGAGATGAAGTCAATGTCCAGAAAAGTGTCAGAGTGTTTGAAGTGAAATCCAGAAATTATGTAAATATGGCTGAATGAGATATCCAGATATCCTGTAGAAGACTTGAATGAGTTATCCTGATATCCTGTAGACTGTCTTGAATGAGATATCCTGATATCATGTAGAATGACTTGAATTAGATATCCTGATATCCTATAGAATGACTTGAATGAGATATCCTGATATGCTGTAGAATGACTTGAATGAGATATCCTGATGAATGGCTGAACGAGGGGTAAATGACAGGACACAGGACACAGGAGTGGGTAACCTGTGGGAGACAGCGCAGTCACCACCGGACTGGAGGCTGTGGGACTGGTCAGAGCGGTGCTGGGAGGTCTGTGGTAGCTGACTTTGCTGACAGGAGGCAAAGGTAGCACTGGAGCAGGAACAAGGCTTAGCAGCACAGGGAACTCTCTCACAGCAAGCTGTGAAACATGTTGCACTGGCAACTACAGGGAGCTTCAAACCTCCTTAAGTACCCAGCAGCAGAGCGTGAGTGGCTGGGAGAGATCACCTGATGCATCAGGATAGGCTCACTATGTCACATGTCCTGAGGCAAGATGGCCACGCCCAGACATCCGCAGCATGATGATGCTGATAGCTTTACCCCTGCCAGCAGAACCCACAGACATCAGACCCCCGCGCGCACCCAGTGCCAGTCTCCAAGTACAGCTCCCCCAACCGAAGGGTCACTCCACAGCATCCACACTGGAAAGCACCGCAGGCTCCTGGGAAGAGATATCCTGGTTGTCACACAGCTGCTCCAGCAAACCTGTAACAAAGTCATAAAGCAATGCAGAACAAATCTGAGAACTAGAGTGAAACTCAACCCGGGGTGCATTGTGAGCTTAAAGGATTCCTGGAAAATTCTGAAGGTGGCCTCATGTATGTGGGACCAAGTCAATAGCCCCTAGTTTGCAATAATTACAATAGAGCAGAGTCACAACTGTAGGAGGAGACTGTCACAGTAGGTGAAGCAGAGCACAGGTAGGTGGCACAAGCAAGTGGGCAAAATAAGTACCCTAGGGTCTAGTACAGACACATTGATTAAGTGAGTGGTACCACTAAATTCCCTAACTGGAAGTACCCAGTATTAGCACAATAGTGATAATAGTTACATCTGTCCTGGCTGTTGGGTACAGCCTAGTTATTTTAAACTAGATCATCCATTGTCAAATATTAATCGCTTCTAAATTTTATCTGACAGTGTAAAACACATTGCCTCCGTCTAACATTCTAGTGACTGAGACCATTCATTGTGGCAACCAAACAGTACAGAGGCCAATCATTGTGGCCACCATACAGTAGAGACTATCCCTGTGGCCATCATGCAGTACTCAGACTACAGTTGTGACCACCATTCAATGCAGAGACCATCCCCGTGACTGCCAAATAGCACAGGGACCACCCCTGTGGCCATCATTCTGCCATCAAATTCTATGTTTCCTTCTCCGTGACAGATATTCTTTACAGAGACCATCCCAGCTGCAAATATTCAGGATTCGGATTGGGGACGAGTTTTTCATCAGCATCACTGTGCTGGGCCTGGGATAAAAACTGGGGCATGGTTATACTGCTCAGTACCCGCCATGAAGGAACTTAGTAGTCTCTTGGCTAAGGGCTGGTCATGCCAGACAGGCAGTAATTGTAGTCTATCAGTGAGGGAGGCCAGCTGACCTGACTATAATTACACAGTACCACCCTAACAGTGACTCTGATATCCAAGTAACTCCTACCTACGTGAACCCAGCAGCTCCAGGATCCTAGACAAGTAGGGAAAGGCAAATGAAACAGGTGGCACCACTAGGAAATTAGCCTGCTGGGAAATTTTCCAGTAAACTCTGTGGCCGATATTCTCCTGGACTGAGCCAAGAGCAATCATCGTTGCGCAACGTAGGTGTCTGAATTTCTAGATGGTCCTAATGCTGAAGTTTATGATGTATATGGAGAATTGAAGGAAAGGAGAACCTAAAATAAAAGCATGGACTCCCAGAGAAGCATAACATCACTTAATTAGTTCAGACTTCTGTTTTGAAGGATTGCAAACAAGTGCACAAGCAAGTTTACTTAACTAGCCTGATGTGTTCATCACTGGAAAGAAGAAATAGGAGAACCCTTTGTTCCCATCAAGGATAACAGATATACTAATCACTTTCAACATGTATTATTAATGGTATGTAGTCGGCATGCCAGCGGACGGGATGCTGGCCATCGATATACCGATGCCGGAATCCCGACGGCCGGGGAAATATCGACACCGCTATCCCCAAGGGATCAGGATACCGACATTGGCATCTTGACCGCCGGAATCCCAAACAATGGATCCGTGTAAATATGAATGGTTAGCCTGAGCAAGGGATGGTTTGGTTTAGGGACCCCTGGGGGGGAAATTAGTGTTAGGCACCCCCTGGGAGGGTTAGGGTTAGGCTGCGGGGAGGGGGGATAGGGTTAGGCACCACCGTGGGGAGGTTAGGGTTAGGCACCCACCCGAAAGGGTTAGGTTTAGGGTGTGGGAAGGGGGGGTTAGGCACCCCCCAGGGAGGTTAGGTTTAGGCACCACTATGGGAAGGTTAGGGTAGGGTAGGTTACTTACTACCGCCATCAGGATTCTCCACCTTTGGCCTTGCACTGTCAGGATTTCATACCCAACCCATTATTAATATATCCTCACCATTGCGACACAGGTAAAATACCTTGTACTTCATCTTTTCCACCCTTCTCCTGCAATAGGAAACCCATCCTTTGATGTGCCACAGTGCAATGACCCTTCTGGAATTAGGACAAGAACAAGCATCACGTCCCAAAACTTTGACATAAGAAACGCAGATGATCTACAAACAAGCTCTGTTAAAAAAATACAATAGTTTGTTACACAATACGCAGTGATTCAAAGAAAAAAATATTTTTAAATTTGCATCCAAAGTTTTTTGGAAAAAAACACTGAAAAAGAACTCAGCAATACATTTATAATCCAATAATCAACTTGGCTACATATAGATTTGTATATCAATCTATCAAGTTAAGTTGAAAAAAATATTATCTAATTGGGTATTTAGAGGATAGATTGAATTTGGTAAATAGATCTGATATTCATTTTACAGCTGATTGGCATACTGCCAGGAGTAGGCACATTTCATAGACTGTATGGCGGTCAGACAAATTGTACTGTAGTCTATTTCTTATTGATCAGCATAAGAAAAAAACACCAGGTGGATCCACAAAACTAGAAACAAAAAGTCACAAAGAAATGATGATGGCTGCAGCAATTTATTGGGCAAATTCACAAATCTAAAATGAGACAAGACTTAAAATACAGAACCCTAATTCAATCTGCATAAACAAAAACAAGGTTAGACTGCTAACACTTGTATGTAACACACAAAATAAATTAAATAGCAATGATTGTACCAAACAGTAGCTACAAAACTGTCAGCCATCTATAGTGCGTACACAAGGATTACTGCTTAACGCTAAATAAATGATGACACAACATAATCCAAATTAAATTGAAACGTAATCCTCTGGAAGAAAAAAAAGCAGAAATATTTTAGGCATTGTCAAAGGCTCGCAACATTAGGAGATTAATTCTCCATAACCGTGCCATCTTCAGCAAATCCCTCATTCTGCAATTACAGATATCCAAACCCAACGAGGTGCATCCTTTCCTTCAGTATGTACATGTAACTCCCATAGTAAATAGATTTCAATTAACTATTAGTATCTATGTATTAATAATTGCAACAGTGGCACATTAACAGTCCGTTTCACAACAGACTTTTTCATTTTTAATCAAAGTTTTCCAGCTGTGTTCTAAACTGGATGCGGTCATAATCCCGACCACGTGGATTCCGGCATTCAGAATACCGGCGCCAGGATCCCGAAGGTAAGTAGCAGGGCTAGGGGGAGGGTTAGCATTAGGGATTAAGGTTAAGCACTAGGGGGGAGGGTTAGGCTTAGGGAGTGGGGAGGGGGAGGTTAGGTTTAGGCACATGAGGGGGTTAGGTTTAGGTACCGGGGAGGTAGGGTTAGAGGTAGAGAGAGGGGGAGGGTTAGGATGCCGACCAACAGGTGTTGGTATCCTAACCCTGTCGGGTTGCCGGCATCGGGATTCTGACTGCCAGGATCCCAAGTGCCGGCATCCTGTACCCAACCCTTCTAAGCGTGACTTCAGGGACAGCGGTTGCAATAACTGCCTTCCCTGCGAGTTACATCCCAGCCACATCAGGGGAGTCTTTCACTTTTTCAAAACACTCGTCCTGAGCAACTGACATTTTCTGGAACTGCGCGGAGGCTACGGGAAAGGGATCGTTCAGACGGGAAGGTTTCTGGACCCTGTTTCTTTATACTGCGCTGACTGTGAGTGCCGCCATCCACCTATTGTTTATATATGTAATGTTTACAAATAATTATAGCTAGCATAGCTGCAATAAGAGACACAATGGGCCTGAATAAGAGGTGGACGCACTGCCGATGTCGGTGTATTGGTACTACGCATGTGTCCATGTTGCTCTTAATGTATGTGTCATGATTGTGTCCATACAGAGTCGCAGTTAGGATATGGAAAAGTGTTTTTGTAACGGTAGTGGGTCTTCCAGAGAGATGACAGGGAGGTGGCTTAGTGCAGGCTGCTTACACAGACGCACAGCCACTCACATAGGAGGATGGAGAAAATACACCTGCACTAGGACTGGTGCAAGTTTCAATGGTGCGACCGATGGTGACATCTAAAGATGCACCAATCTGTATTTCAGCACCTACAGGCGCTGACAGCCGGTGTCTCAGTCCTTGCACAGTCATACACAGGGATGTACACCAGTGAAGGGCTTTGTAATAAAGTCACAGACAGGCAACTGCCAATAGCCGCAGATAAGGACGCAACAGATTTACTCAGCCCCAATATGTGAAAGACAATAATTGGGCTGACTTTTGGGAACATATTGGCATATACACAAGCAGCAGTGTCTAAGGGTAATATCTTTAAGGAACCATGACAAGGAAACATCATCAACAACGGGAGTCAGTGGTCTAAGCACATACTCCTGGGTCACATCATAAATCAAACTACAAGGAAAAACAACTGAGCAATTGCAAATTAATTGACAGCAACTTCCAGCTTGTGTACGGACCCACTTCTATCAGTAACGGTCAGCTGAGAACTACACAGAGCAAAGTATCATGGTCGTAGTGCTATCATGTTGTGGGGCACATTTTCCTGCCACTGACTGTACGCAGTCATTCCCTTAGAAAGCAAAGTAAATGCTGACTGTTACTTTATGATACAGAGTGGTCATATTGTTGCAGCATATCTTTCCTGGAGTACGCTATTCAAGGGACAATGCTGCAACCTCAGAGTGTACATTGATTTCATCAACATGGCACTGTCCATATGTTAGGCCCTTCCTAGTTATCAACTTTGAATCCAATTGAGTATTTATGGGATATTCTGCAATTATGCCTAAAAGGGTGATTTCCACTTCCATTAACAAAAAATCAGTTGAGTGACTGTCTTGAATATGATTGGTACAGCCAGAGGGCGCTGGGGGTTGGCACCCCTTGCACACGTGATGTCATGATGTTACACAAAACAGTTCTGGGAGAGCAGGAAGATATGTGCCAGGGGTGTCCTATGGAAGAACACTGTATCGTAGTAGGTAGCGGGGCAAGCTGCCAAAGGGTACCAGTCGGGGCAAGGACCATGCCACCCCCTTGGCCTTGCAATTTAAATGTAAAAAGCAGCGCTAAATCTTTGAATCATTTATTTGGGTAATACCAAAAACACATGAATCACATAAAATAACACTAAATAACATTTAACCTATAATTGTTACTTGCAAGTATGAAAATTGTATATAAAGAAAATTGACAATAAAAATAATAATAAAAATAGTATAAAAAGGCACTATTTAAGATAAAAAATAGACATGCATGTCGAAAAATTAATGTAGACTTGATGTCCTCAATATACACCTATATCAGGCAATGCAAAATAGACCGCACCAATTGTTTAGCACTGGAATGAGTTCCGTAATTGGGACTGGGTGAAACAGTCAGCCGAAAAAGGGAATCCACTAAAAGACTGAGCACATAATTGTCCTCACCACATGGACCCTCCTGCACAGACAAATATTACCTCTGTGAGTCCTGAGGCGTGGTCCAATATTCGTAGTAGCAGTGGTCTGAGAAGAAAAATGCTCAAAGTCACAAGTCAGTGTCCATGGTTCCTGATAGCAGGCTGAAGATCATGAATTTCTCAAATAAGGACTATGTCCCAACAATATGGGTTTCCAGATGAAGTGCAAATGCTGGTGCAGATAATGCCTGAGTCGTGGTGAAATACCAACGCGTTTCACTGCCTCTCTGGCAGCTTTTTCAAGGTGTCTGTGGTCTCTCAAATGTGCCTCTTAAATAGTGCCTCTCATTAAAATTAATGAATTTCCGCTGAGTGCAATTGCATCACTCATACCCTTAAAATCTACAAAGCATTGACAAACCTCGTTTTGATCCTCTGACAAATAACATGATGTAGATCATAAGTAACCGCCTGCTGGGAAGCGAGTGACCCGTGGAACGCAACGCCGAACAACCTCGTTGTCACTGATGGAGGGACGTAATGTGGACCGCGGCGTCAGTCATGCTGCGCTCCACGGGTCACACACTTCCTAGTGCGGAATACTATATTATTGGATCGTATACCGCTGTGGAGGAGGAGTCACAGTGGAACGCGACGCTGTTCGGCGTTGCGCTCCACGGGTCACTCGCTTCCCAGCGGGCGGTTACTTATGATCTACATCATTTAGCTCTGTCCTCTGTTATTTGTCAGAGGATCAAAACGAGGTTTGGGATGCAGGGATACTTAATGCCACGCCCCTCCCTAAGGCTATTTCTCCCTGCCAAAGAACATGTGGTTTATACACACCAATGGGAGATAAGCATATAATCCTCTATAGGACAGAAGATATGTCCATATAATTAGAATATAAGTAAGTGGGTTAAATATCCTTATTATATTATATTATATAAGAGATCGGTTTGCCTCTATGTGTGTTTTATATAAAACGTAATTTTGTATTAAGGATAAAATATGTCAATGCTTTGTAGATTTTAAGGGTATGAGTGATGCAATTGCACTCAGCGGAAATTCATTAATTTTAATGAGAGGCACTATTTAAGAGGCACATTTGAGAGACCACAGACACCTTGAAAAAGCTGCCAGAGAGGCAGTGAAACGCGTTGGTGTTACACCAGGACTCAGGCATTATCTGCACCAGCATTTGCACTTCATCTGGACAACCATATTGTTGGGACATAGTCCTTATTTGAGAAATTCATGATCTTCAGCCTGCTATCAGGAACCATGGACACTGACTTGTGACTTTGAGCATTTTTCTTCTCAGACCACCGCTACTACGAATATTGGACCACGCCTCAGGACTCACAGAGGTAATATTTTGTCCGTGCAGGAGGGTCCATGCGGTGAGGACAATTATGTGCTCAGTCTTTTAGTGGATTCCCTTTTTCGGCTGACTGTTTCACCCAGTCCGAATTACGGAACTCATTCCAGTGCTAAACAATTGGTGCGGTCTATTTTGCATTGCCTGATATAGGTGTATATTGAGGACATCAAGTCTACATTAATTTTTCGACATGCATGTCTATTTTTTATCTTAAATAGTGCCTTTTTATACTATTTTTATTATTATTTTTATTGTCAATTTTCTTTATATACAATTTTCATACTTGCAAGTAACAATTATAGGTTAAATGTTATTTAGTGTTATTTTATGTGATTCATGTGTTTTTGGTATTACCCAAATAAATGATTCAAAGATTTAGCGCTGCTTTTTACATTTAAATTGCTGGTTCATCTAAGGGACTGACTATCCTTTTTTTAGCAGCTGCTTAGAGAGACCACCCTGTCAGCGCCAGTGTTATTAATTTACCCTTGGCCTTGCATCCTGGGTGGTGGCACCTGCAGCACACTCCTCGCTACTGCCCTGGGTACAGCATCCCTCCTATACAATTTCACTCACTAGAAAAACAGCTAGAAAAGCGGTTGACAATAACAGTATAGTGTATAGTATTAATGCCTAAAAGTAAAATAAATGATAAGCAAGGGTATATGGACTGTAACTGTGTACCAGAACATAAATAAAATCCTGCTTACTTGTAGATACGGTTGTCATCACTCCTTTGTAGTGTAGATGCCACAAGGGTGTAGCACCCTGGCTTGTGTATGTCCCTTAAGGTCACAGTTTGTATGCTGAACAAAGGTCTTTCTTTTTAGATTTGTATAAAATTATTAATCGGATTATAAATAAAAGGACCTTTGCCAAAGAGGAGGAATATACCAAGCTTATTAATATAAGATATACAAATTGCATATTCAAATCAGGTCTATACATCTACATCTAATGTATGTCATAAACATAAAAGGAACATAAGTTTAATGTTGAATAATTTTGATAAATAGATAAATGAAAACATACTGTACATCCATGTGTGTATTAGTTGATTTATTGGGTTATCTTTATTTTATGACAGATGAAGATCTGAACACGTTTAAGGTTACATTTATGCGGAAATTAAACAATAAAAATTCTAAGGATTCGGGTACACAAACTTTCAAGCACCACTGTATGTGGGGGTGTTCAGATGGGGAAGATCATATGTACCAATCTAATGGTAAAAAATTACCTACTGTATTTATCGTTAGTTTCTGAGCTTTCACCAGGAGAGGGTCAGATGTGGCCTGCGACTAGCCCATTTCCATACCCCTCTGGATGATATATAGTTAGGTGAATTCTCCTGGTACTGTATGCATTTTCGACTTCTGGTCATGGTTCTGATTAGACCAACTGTAAACACTGATTACAAAGTCCCAAATTACAATAAAAATGAGACATTATAAGTCCATGTTTCAGCTGATTTCATGATTGAATTTTTTTTAAAGCATAGTGAGAAATCAAAATTCAATCTGTCACTTTCTGTGGTTCCCAAAGAAAGTTGAGATATAACCACAGATGTTTATTTAATCATATGTGTGTAAGGCGATGTACTTCCAAGTACCACACATACATATATATTTGACTTCACGTTTAAGACATTTATATTTTCTGGACTTCTTACCACAAAGTGAGGTAAATCTGACAGGATATAAGTGAAGTGGAGGGGATTATGGTATATGTAATGGTTGTTTGTGCAGTGGGAACAAATAGAGTACACATCCAGGGAAATAACAGGGCTTACTATTGCCCAGTCATCTGCAGCTTTATATTTGTTTACAATGGAGAAGTGACAGTGCTCCTGTTCAGGACAAAATGGAGGATTCTTAGTCAAGGTTCACAATCCTTATTGCACATTGTCCTAGAAGAAAATGTATTAAATTAATAAATGTTATATTAAATCTCATGTTATGCTATATGGCAGCATCACATGTCTTTTCCATGAAGCATAAAAAACTGCAAGTTCCTATGAATTTACACGGTACTTAGGTATTTAGATTGTAAACTGTCATAATTCTGGTCCTCTTATTCATTTGTATTAGAGATGTGCACCAACCCCCGTGTTTTCGTTTTGGATTCAGCTTCGTGTTTTGGTTTTGGTTTTGCAAAACCACTCTCAAGTGTTTTGGTTTTGGACTCAGATAAAAATCGGTAAAAAATCAATAAAAACAGCTAAATGTCTGAATCCAAAACCCGAATTAGTTTTTTAAATCAAGTTCAAGTAAAAGTTCAGTACCGGCAAAAGATCCGAACTGGGACATGGGGCCCAATTCAGACCAGCTCGCTGGATGCGTTCGCACGCTGCCAAAGTATGCAAATCCAGTGATCGCATTGCAAGGCATTAGCACGTCCACTATGTCTTGGCGTGTGATCACGGTGTGTATTTAGATGCCCACCAGCTCGTCTAAAGATGCCCACTTTCCCTTAGTGATACACGTCATCTCCAGGAAGTGTATGCAGCAATCGGTAACATCGAGTACCATCGGATGCGATCACAGCGCTTGTGGCTGACCATACCCTACCGCAAGCACTGCGAGTGCTTCAGTGTGTAGCTCAAACATGTGACGGGTACTATGATGCTGCATCTTAATTACGTACGCCTCTGAAACGGCATTAATACACTCAGACACGCCTGTGTTAGCACCTCCACTCCCCCATTTCCATTGACCAACCCCTATCACCACCCACAAACAGCTCGTCCTGTCAGTCAAGCTAGCGAGCCGTCTATGCACAAGGGGCGATCGCATGGACTGGTTCACGCACGCGCACTGCGATGCATACACATGTGCAGAGTGCAAACATCGGCAGGCTACGTGTGACTGCAGTCTAGTGAACGGGTCTGAATTAGGCCCTTGGTTCGAACCGGGTCACAAAAGTGAATCCGAACCTTGACTCGTTTCTACTCAGTGCCCCTAAATTCGGGTGTTTTCGGATTTCAGAAATCTGGACCCGCACATCTCTAATTTGTACCATGGTGAAGGTGGGAAGTATCACTCAAACCAATGTGGTAAAATCTCAGAAAACTACCAGTTACCGAAATACATATGGTTCCCCATATGTATTTAAATAGTCCGCAGCAGATATTGGAGATATCCATTGCGGACCGCTGGCACTGCAAGCCTCATAGAATTCTGTAAGGCTGCGATGTGCAGGTATGCAGCAGGCTTCAGAAAGCAAAACTTTTTGGAGATTCTGCACAATAGGCAACACCGTCTAGTGGCGGGCTGGGCCGGGGGGCAGGGTGCCATGTGACACAGACTGCACCGCGTGTGTAGCGCTGACCGGACGGAGTTCGGTCAGCGCTACACAGCACAAACACACAGCCGCCGGAGCCGGCAGCTGTGTGTTTGCTTTAGCAGCTGATGAGAGTCAGACAGACTCTCATCGGCTGCTGCTCCCACTGCCAGAGCCGGACATCTTCCGGCTCCCGCAGTGGGTAATGGGAGTGACGCGTCACATGTCGCGTCACTCCCATAATGCAAAGCGGCGGACGGAGAAGCTGATCTTGGCGGCGGGACCAGGAGCAGGGGCGGGTGTCAGGTAAGTGTTTTTTTTTTCATTTTTTATTATGTCTCTGCTGCGGGGGGGGGGGACTGGGACTACTGGGAGCACTACAAGGGGGGGACTACAGGGAGCACTACAAGGGGGGGACTACTGGGAGCACTACAAGGGGGGGACTACTGGGAGCACTGCAGGGGGGACTCCTGGGGGCACTACAAGGGGGGGATTCCTGGGAGCACTACAAGGGGGAGACTACTGGGAGCACTACAGGGGGGGAATACTACTGGGGGCACTACAAGGGGGGACTCCTGGGAGCGCTACAAGGGGGGGACTACTAGGGGCACTACATAGGGGGGAGGGGACTACCACTGGGGGCACTGCATCGAGGGACCACTGCTGGGGGCTCTATATAAAGGGCAATAGTGGGGGTACTGCATAGGGGGAAGACTACAACTGGGGTCACTATTTAAGGGGCACTGCATAAGGGTTACCACTACTGGGGGCACTATATAAGGGGCTTACTACTGGGGGCACAAGGGGCACTGCATAGGGGGGATCAATACTGTGGGCACTACTCGAGGCCTGCATAAGGGTGTCCTCCTGTGGCACAGGGTGGCACTGCATATGGGCACTACGACAGGGGGCTGCCCCTAATCTTTATTTTTACCTTACATTAATCCCATATGGACCCCCCTCCTCCCAAGAACACTTGAGGGGGGGGGGCGCCGTAGCACGCACGTTCTTTCGGGCACCCTCGCTACACACTACTCCTCTGCCAGGGCCGCCTGCATGCTTTTGCCCCCCAGGCTAAAAGTTGCCAGCCAGCCCCTGACACCGTCTGTAGATAAAATTGCCTATAGAAGCCTATGGTCTTCTTTATCTTCCTGGCGAATGCTGTGTTTCAGTACAAAACATATACCCTCCGAGTCCTAACAGGTTTATACTGTGCATAATTGTTGGTATAAATGAACCGCATTTGAGTGACTATGCTATTACTGATCTTTGCTATGTGAGAACTCCATTACCCTCCCCTGTTCATTTCGGTTGTAAGGTTTGATACATAAAACATCATCAGTACAATGGCATTTATGTTGAGATCTAATAGTGCACAAATATATTAATACCAGCTGCCAACAATACGGATAGTCCAAAAAGCCAAAAAAAGAGACCCAAGGAAAGAATATGTGGCGCTAGGTTTAGAGAAGTATGAGCACAAGTGGCAAAATAATTGCAATAATTTTAAAATGTAACAATATATAAATACATTTAAAAAAAGATAATGACCAGTATTATAAAGTGTAAATATTTTATATAATATAATGATGTAGTAAATAAAATAAAAATCACTCCCGCGAAAGGAGAAACAGTTCAATTACATATAACAAAATATGTAAACACATATAAAAAGTATACCATGAAACCACACAACTGTGTGTGTATTAGATTGCCACATGTACCATTATTTAGATGTAGAATTGCAGCATAAACAAACTGACCAAGTCACAAAGCCACCTTGAACACGAAAGTATACCAAACCAGTCTGGTCCTACTGGGACGGGAGCTTCTAAATACTAAACACCTTAATACCTCCCATTTTAGATGTTACACACTCAACACCTCAGCATCCTACCTGTTCACCTTTCCGGTTCCTGCATTAGACTGGGCTAGTTTGCTATCGTATTCAGGTGGCTTTATGACTGGTCAGTTTACTGTATTTATGCTGCAAATCTGTGTGTAGGTGAGCATCCAGTGTTTAGAGTGATGGAGGGTGAGGCTCAACATCTCAGATGCAGTGTGCCCGGAATGGAGAGGTGTGAAGTAATGTAGACATGCCAACAAAGCATGACATTAGACTTGAGGGAATAAGAGGCTCAGGGTTTCTCAAAAGCTATGTGGGTATCATGAAGGGAGGGTTACAAGTAGGGATGTGCGCCGACCCCCATGTTTTGGTTTTGGATCTTTATCTCCTTCAAGGTTTTGGATCTGGATTTGGTTTTGCAAACCACCCTCAAGTGTTTTGGTTTTGGATCTGGATTTTTTAAATTAAAAATGGCTAAAATCATGTTATCATGTAATTATGTAATTTATGCAATCCAAAACCCAAAATTCGGATTTAAAATCCGAATTCCGAACCGCCAAAAGATCAGAACCGTGACCCGGATTTACCTGGATCTTCTCAGATTAGAACCGCGACTCAGATTTACCCAGATTAATGAAATTTGGGTGGATTCGGATTTCTGGAGAACCGAACCGCACATCTCTAGTTACAAGGGTCATTATGACCCATGTCTGAGGTTGAAAATAAGCCGATTGTAGAAGACAGTTCAAGAATAAAATAGAATAACTGTTTTGAGCCCAAAAGTGTCAGTGAGGCCTGACTGGGATGCCATTCCCCCAGCCCGTGTGTGAAGCTGTTTTCAATGTTATACATATGCTGTATATAAATTTCAGGAAATAAATTTCTTTCTTTCCTGAAGCTATATTAACTTTCTGTCTATGCATTTCATTTGAACTAAATGCCCCTAAGTTATGACATAAGGCCAAACACATACCAACAGCTTTGTTTTTTTGTTTTTTTACCAAGACAAAAAAGGTTCTTACTATTTACAAAAAGCAAAATAAGTGCAGAAACAGTCGGATCTCCACTCCATAGCTACTGTAACAATGGGATTTGGGTACGTCCACAATTCAAAGAGACATTAGTTTTGCAATGCAACACTATTGTTAAAAACAATGAAATTAGAAGATGGTGTTATGTCTACTCACACTGGAGAAATCTGGAAGAGGCAGTCATGGCATCTCTCCTCCGCTCCCACAGTTCCTAGGGTGAGGAGCATTGGGCGGGTCACAGTCAGGTGCGCAGTAGGATAGGTTAGTGACAGCTGCGAGGTGTCCAGCAGTGAGCACGGTCTGCAGCAGGTACGTCCCAGTCACAGACAGTGGGCCTGTTTCACTATGGATCGCTATTATGATCGCAGCTACAATTATGTACGCAGACCTCCTGCGAAAATATTCTAATGTTTTTAATCGCAAAGCCAGCATAGCTTTCGCACATCCATAATTCCTCGCAGTCCTGCGTATACAACGGGGACATGGAGTAACATCGGCCCCTCACGCACAATTACAGCAGCCCTGACCTTACTCAGAAATTGCTAACGTCGTCACACGCAGTGAGTACACAAGCTGCGTATGCCGTCACAGTGGCTAAATTATGCACGCCCATGCAAGGGCGTTCAAACGAAAAGCCACGCCTGCGTTTCTCTGACCACTTAAAGCACTACTACTGTGTGGCATAATGTGTAAGGGCCACTACTATGTGACATAATGTTTCTAAGGGGTAATATGGTGTAGAGTAATATGAATAAGGGGTACTACTATGTGTCATAATGTGTATAAGGGACTCTACTGTGTCATAATGTGTATAAGGGGTACTACTGTGGAGTTGGGTATGGGATCCTGAGAATACTGACAGCGGTATCCCGACACCATTAGGTAAGTACCCTAATGCTAACCCTGGCCCCTAACCCTCCCTCCTCGGTGCCTGAACCTAACCTCCCTCGTAGTGCCTAAACCTAACCTCCCCCACCCTGCATCCAAAACCTAACCTTCCCCCTAGTGCTTAACCCTAAACCTAACCCTTCCCCTAACTACTGATACTTACCTTTGCCGGCAGTTGGGATTCCGGCGCCAGTATTTTGACTGTTGGCATCCTGCATGTCGGAATGCTGACTACATCCCCTACTATGTGGCCTAACGTATATAAGGGGTACTACTGTGTGCATTAATGTGTATAAGGGGTACTACCAGGTGTCATAATGTGTATAAGGGGTACTACTATGTGTCATAATGTGATAAGGGGTACTGCAGTGTGTCATAATGTGTATAAGGGGTACTACTGTGTGTCATAATGTGTACAAGGGGCACTACTATGTGGCATAATGTGTATAAGGGGTACTACGGTGTGTCAAAATGTGTATAAGGGGTACTACTGTGTGTCATAATGTGTATAAGGGGCACTACTATGTGGCATAATGTGTATAATGGGTACTATGATGTAGCGTAATGTGAATAAGGGGGTATAACTGTGTGGTATGTGTATAAGGGGCTCTACTGTGTGTCATAATGTGTATAAGGAGTAAGGGGTACTACTTTGTGATGTAATGTGAATAACAGACACTGATGTGCATTGTGATGGGAATAACGGACACTACTGTGCGGTGTAATGTGAAATGGTACTATTGTGTGGTCAGGTCCCTTCCCCGTGAGGTCACATCCCTTTATTTTTGGTACCTGCTTTCACCACGTACTATGCCTGTATAACATATAGGGGGGAGGGGCAGAGCCGGCCTTAACAAATTTGGAGCCCTAGGCAAAACTTTGGCTGGTGTCCCCAGCAGACAATTCCAGGCTCTCCCCTCACAGCACACTGCTGTAACTAAATAATTCTATAGGGAACATTCTCCCCACACAACACCAAAGGCTCTCCCCTCACAACACCCCTCACCCATAATAGCATAGCACCCCTCACTGCACAGATTACAGAACAGCAATTGACACTCTTCACCCTGCACAGCACATCTCTCCCAGCACCCCTCATAGCACAAATTATAGCACAGCACCCCTCTCACAGCATAGCACCCCTCATAGCACAAATTACAGCACAGCACCCCTCTCACAGCATAGCACCCCTCATCCAGCACCCCTCATAGCACAGATTACAGCATAGCACCCCTCTCCCAGCACAGCACCCCTCTCCCAGCACCCCTCACAGCACAGATTACAGCACAGCACCCCTCTCCCAGCATAGCACCCCTCATTCAGCACCCCTCATAGCACAGATTACAGCACAGCACCCCTCTCCCAGCACCCCTCACAGCACAGATTACAGAACAGCACCTCTTTTCCAGCACAGCACCCCTCATAGTACAGATTACTGCATAGCACCCCTCTCCCAGCACAGCACCCCTCTCCCAGCACCCCTCACAGCACAGATTACAGCACAGCACCCCTCTCCCAGCATAGCACCCCTCATTCAGCACCCCTCATAGCACAGATAACAGCACAGCACCCCTCTCCCAGCACCCCTCACAGCACAGATTACAGAACAGCACCTCTTTTCCAGCACAGCACCCCTCATAGTACAGATTACTGCATAGCACTCCTCTCCCAGCACAGCAAACTCTGCACCACTCACCCATCACTCACAGTACAGGCTGACCCCCCACACTCCGTCCACTGCATATAAGTTTGCAGGGCACCCATGTTGGCTGTGGAAGCACATCTTAGTAGAATGGTAATTTATGGTTGCAGCTTGTTGATACGCCCTACCCCCTTACCTTTATCCTAAATGGTCAGGGTCCTGCAGCTCTGTACATGTTGCCTGGCTTCCTCTGCAGCTGCTCAGCATCAGGCAGAAAGTGAAAGTAAACACACTCTGTGCCTGTGTGAGACTGAGCACCGGCTCCGTGTCCTGCTGCTGCAGCCTCCTGACCTCTCGCTGAGATAGCGATCAGTGCCAGAGCCAGCTGACAAAAAAAAATCTACCACTTGCTCTAGGTTTGGGATGCCCCTAGGGGGGGGGGGAAACTATGCTCTTTCTGGCACAGGAGGGCACCTGGCACTGGGAGGGGCATGAGCAAAGGGCAATGAAAATATCATCATTCGAATTGTGAAAGATGGCAAAAAGAGCCCACTGCCGGTTATTTTGCACCTCACACATGTATACTGTAGCATGGACTGTCCCAGTTTCAGAAAATATACTAAATACCACAACATTTTTAAAGCCAAATGCCAGGAAATGTGGCAACATTTTGGTTTTCACTCATCTTTTAAAATAGAGCAGAATTGTGTTTCTTTCCAGTATTAGAAACAAGTAAGACATAATAGGCCTGATTCAGAGATGGAGGCTGCTGCATCCGCTCTTGAGTCTGTTGAGTCTCGGCTGCGGTAATATACAAATGCTAGAATCATCTGAGTGTGCAAGCACTGAAATGCCCATTTTCAGCATCTCTGTACGCTGTGACACCACCTGTGATCCATGATACGCCACCAGCGGTGCATCATCACGTGCACCATGGACACATGCACCTACCCTATGGCAGCTGCAGTTTCTCCATGGGAACATGGCCTCCCTGGCTGCGGCTCTGCATCTGAGAATGGAATTGAGCATCATTAGTCTTATTAGACTTTAAACAATTTATACACTTCTTAGTATTTAATACTTACTGGCTATTATCTAGTCATACATTAATGCTTTCAAACTAATAAACTAAAATTAAAACTCAAACAAGGCACTAAGATTTACAGTACTAAAAACTTAAACACTTTAGTATAGTGGATGTGGCGGCATCTTTCTACCGTGGCCCTTGTTGGAAAATACAATTTGACTTTTACCCAGGTTCCCTCTTGGTCCTGATGGATACATTCGACAAGCTGTACTACATTTGTTTTCCTGTTGGAAGCTAATCCCTCTACTTTTAAACTGTATTAGTTTATGGTATTGTTGTATTGTCCCTGCTTGGCAGGTCACAAAAACTGTTCAGCTGTTAAAATAGATCACCGAGTCCAAAATGGCCACCACTGAGCTACTGTAGGGTGTTTTCTACAAATAATAGTATTACACTATGTAGTGTTTTTTTGTATCATTCACTACACTACAAATATACACTTAGACCTAGAAATTGTGTGTGTTAATATATATACAATATATATTATATATATTTCTACATTTTTACAGCTTTTAATTTCTTGAGTAATATACCATAGTGGAGTTGATGCCCTGTTTGAAAGATATACCAAGAAATTTTCAAAAGCAAGGAATTGATTGGCCATTTTAGAACGTCCATTTTCAGATCTATTTTAGGCTTAAGATAACGTTAAGTATATGTCTGACATTCTTCAATTTGTCCTAGAGCTCTGGGAAATACAACTTTTTTAATAAAAAAAGAATGCTGTTGGGTTTTATACTTAATCCATTATATCCTTGAGGGCTAAATGAAAATTTTTTTCTAAGTTCCTATTAAGGGTAGCAAATCTAATATTTATTTTTGCTGTGCATGGTACAGTTCTGTGTACAGACACATGTAATTTAGAAAGCTGCACACTGCCAAAATCTAGTATAACCCAAGTATGGACCACTAGAGGGGAATGTTCTCTGTAATTACTTGACTTAACCTGGCCCTGATCTTTCAAGTTAATTATTGTATTATTAATCATTTTATTTATAAAGCATTCCAGTGGCTTATATATTGGAGAGATCGTTCCAACTGCTAAAATTGAAAGTTGAACCAAGTACACTGGTTAATATACAGGAGATCTATAGGAGGGCTGTCTTAAGAAGAGAGTCTCAAACTACTGACAATATCCACATTTTGAGCAAAATAGTTCTGTCTCAATGATCTTAATATCTACAAAAGAGAAACAACAAATGTTAAAATAAAAAAAGCTTAAGGACAACATGCAATTTAAATTGTGTTACAACCCTGTAAAAATGTAAAAGGCGATGGAGATGAATATTTATTGTATAGATCCCATTTTATATGTCCTCACCTTATGCAGAAAGCTGTTTTGTTTCTACCTTTTGCACAGGTAAAGAATACAAAATGTCTTGTGCCTAACTAATAACAATAGTGTAATAATTCAGAATGAGTCATGGCTACAGTTGTGTAAAAAAAAAACATTTCAAATTGGTGAGTCAAAACTGTTTATAATTCAACAAATGTGCAAAAAATTCTGAAAACAAAACTAAAAATACTTGAGCTAATCTATATAATAAGCGAGAAAGTGTGTGTGTGTATGTGTGTGTGTGTGTGTGTGTGTGTCTGACTGTCTGTCTGTTTGTCCTTTATGTACGGCCAGAGTAATGTACCTAGTTCCAACAAATATAGCATGGTGGTGTAGTTTGACCAGGATTAGGTTTTTGGCTATGTTTGAAGTACGTCAGGGCCATGGAGGTAGGCCGTGGAGCCATTGATTTGAAGTTTTTGTTTTGTCTAGTAGTGCCTAAAACTGCTTTGATTCAAAGGCTGCTATGTACCAGTGGGGGGGGGGGGGCAGGCAGAGCTCCAACGGAAGTGAAGTGAGTCAGAGGATCAACTGTCACACTGCACCTGCACTGGCAGTTACTAATATTCTCCAAGCACATTTTCATAAGCCATGGTCTCCAATGTTGGTCTGCAGAGATATCTGCTCTGCAATGATTTCTGTTCTGCACAGATTTCTGTTCTGCACTGATTTCTGAAACCACAGTGATTTGGGAAGCTACTGTATACTGATTTCTGTCCTGTAAATCACTCTGCTCCTGATATACCCAATACCAAACAGTCACAGAATATGACTGGCTGCACTGTCATTTTCTCATATATTAGATATAAAGGCAGCAAGTCCTTTGACTAATTCAAGATGGTACTAGCACTCCATTTTCCCCAACATGTGCGGAAAGGGGAGCAGATACTTAAGTCACCAGTTTCTTTGTAAAATAGCAAAAATGCACATTTATCCACCGTTTTTAAACTACTAACTAATTCACATTTAAAATGGGATGACTTAAAATACACAAATACACAAATTTGTGATGCTTGTAAAAAGGAACAGTTTTAGGTTTTGCTTATTTGTGATTTAAAGAATACTCTTTGGAAATATAAAGCACAGTCTAGATGGTAAATAAGATATAAAATGCTTGTTTGGCTGTACTGTACTGTACTGTACGTCTTTTTATATTCAGCCTGTGTTTCTTCAATCAAAACAATGAAATTTTTAAAATTGTTTTCATGTGAGGAAATGTTATTATGCATTTTCTTTTAAAAAGTGCTGCTTCAATATTTTTGTTCCCTTCTTTTAGTTTGAAATGGGCTACTTAGTATATCCTACATTCAGCTTCAACAACTGCCCCACCTGGCTCCTACTGGGTAAAAGAATTTTCAGATGGCTTGGATGACCAGCCTGAGTGGTTCACATAGTAACTCTCAGTTTGGCCCAAGGTTCTGTTCCATTGCTATATTGTATCTTAAACTAAACAGAATTGCACCCCCTCTGTGTCTTCAAGAGGGTGATGGTGAAAAAAATCTATAATTATTTTGTCAAGTTGCCACCTTTAATGACGGAACTGTATATGTGAAGTTACTAGTTATAAAAGCAGTTCTCCAGCTCTTGCAGAGATTTCCTTCCCTATTATTTTATCCAAAGTTGACAGCAATCTCTAGCAAGGTTGTCAGGTTGTCTTACGACCTTTGTAAACAATAATGGAATTTGTAACCATACAGTACATTTGATTATGAAGTTAGATGGCCCTTTGACTTCATGACTCCATCATGTAACAAAGTGATAACAGCCTAGAAACAAAAAGAATTAAAACCAACTTCACTGCAGATTGCATGTTGAAACATACCAAACAGAACAGTGTGCTTGAGTAGTATATATATATATATATATATATATATGTATATGTATATATATATATATATATATATATATATAGTCTCCCAATCCATTCTATAACATATCAGTCATGGGGTAGATTTAATATCACGTGGTTTGTCAAAGCTGCCGATGATTAGCGGCTTTGGCCGATTAGTTTAATTCAGCAACAACAAAAAAATACCAAACCAGGCTGGTTTAGCTTTTATGTCTGTTGCTGCTTTAAAACCATCAATCAAATACAAAGATCATAGGTGGCTTTGACAAGCCAAGCAATATTAATTCTACCTCCATAGTGGTACCCATGACCTATCTTTTTTAGAAGTATGAACTACTGTAGTAGAAGATGTGAAGCTTTCTAAAGGTGCGCACACATATACCGATGTGCTCATGATACGATTTTATGACCACTTTCCTCATGAACTTTCACGAGAGCTCCCTTCCTGTCGTGACCACGATTTTGGAAAAAAGACACCCAATTTGTTTTACGATCTCACAATCTATCGGATCGTACGTATCGTGAGATTGGCCATAACAAATCGTGAGTTGAATAAAAAAATAAAACAGGCTCTTGACTATTGGTGGGAAAATTAAATAGCCATAACAATGGGAGGGGCTATCTAGGGAGTATAAAAAGCAGGCACCCTAAACTCTGTGTACATTCTGCTCTGCTACTACATGAGGCTAGGTGTATTCCTGCTGAATCCTGTACATTGCTACTGTTGTGGAAAATAAAGACAACGTAAACAGCTGCTGTCAAATCGAAATATATATTTGTTTTCTTGCAGAAGCTATGATTACAATTAAGTGACACAGTTCACTTACAGGTAATTATCATATGTGCGGCCGCTGCTACTGCTTCCATTGCTCAACTCACACAGCTTACAATATACACACACACTCCAGCACCCCTCCACCCATGGCTGGACCAATCCAAGTAGGCTTCCAGGGTGGTGATCCTTATCGAAAGCCATCTGTTACTGTATTCGAGATAGAGGGTGCAGGGTTTATGAAATAGCGTGATGAAGCAAAGAAAGACCAACTTATTTGTCACGCATGTCTCGAACACATTTATTTATTGCCTATGAGAACAAATAAATGATATTGCAGGATAGGATTGCTGGGATCCATTTATTTCCTTAACAATTCTCACCCTTTTGATAATTTAATTATCACACATATAAACACCACCTGAAATGGCAGCAATGGCAGTACTACTTAGATAGGGAAGGTGATGGGATAGTCCACACCACCTAGACAACTGGGACTACACTGACTCTGTTGCCATATACCCCGCAGTCAATTGCACCCGCAAGTTAATGTCTTCACCTATAGCAGCCGCTTTTCCCAGGCGGATTAGGTCCACCCAGTACTCTGATGCCCCCAGGTCTTATAAGATGACAAAGTGCAATTGAGACAGGGTATGAGCAAAAGGACCCTCTGGCTAAAGTACCGCCCTTGCCACCATCCAGGTCAGCATTCACACATCTTTATTAAGCAATCTCACACAAACACTCTCTATCAATAAGAACTATAACAGCAGCCGGGAGGTGCACTAGGGCACAGAGACCACTCGGTGAATACGCTGGAATCAAGATGACTGACTCATCGAACTCACTCGCGAGGGAGAAAACTTCCTCTGGGCGGTGTCCAAACTGACAAAGTGCACCTGCGGGACCCTCTTTCAGAGATGATGTCTTCCACCCAGATCTTTACAACAGCTGAGGGGTCTTTCAGAAGAGATGGGCAGTTGGGCTAGGCCGTCAGATGGTCATCTCTGTGGCTGTTATCATTCTTCCTATTAAATGAGTGGATCCACACCTCTCCTGCAATGCAAAATACAGCACATTAGAATTTTCCAAGCAATAAAAAGAAATACAATCAATCCTATCACTATCACTATGGGTTTTATCAGATCTGACAACATATTATTAAACCAGACACCAATTGTCCCCATCCAGGAGAAGGGATTCCATCCCTCCTTGGATATGTCTCTAGCTTTTTTCTGTAATTCTTTTACTTTATTCATGTGCGCCTCTATGGGGTCATGTGTATCCTCAATCCAAGTGCAACATTCCTCACCTATGATAGCACAAGTTCCTCCCTCTATGGCTAACAAGTAATCAAGAGCCATTCTATTTTGTAAGGTCACTTTCCTAATTTGGGCGATTTCTTCATTTATAGCATGGATGGCACTTGTGGTTTCATTAATTATCCCATCCATAATGTTTGCATATTTATTCAATTTATTCGCTAATTCAATTCCCCAACCTGTCCAGGCAGGGAACCACATCCAGGCTTTATCTGCTGTAGTAAACAATTCCCTCTTGTATCCAGCTTCCCTAGGGCCTGTTTCTATCATATTGGTGAAAGAGACATTTGCACGTTGCCTAATGGCTGGTACAACTCTTCCTATAGTGCAGTTACCCCATGCCCCCATAGGAAGCAGGAGTAGGCTCTATTACCACAAATATAATATAGCCCTTGCTTCAATACCCTGGGAATTATCTTACCATGGTTTCCCAACCAGCTCTGAAACCATACCATATTTTTGTACATTTGGGTCCTACACTCCACATCATCCTCATTTTTCTAGTCAGGACAGGCACACCTAGGGGCACAAAGAGCTTTCATATTTGCACACCAACATTGATTATTACAGTTCCCATCCACCTTATCACATGTAGCTTCCTTGTATTCCATATTAAACACTAAGGTAACATTCCTACAATTAGTTTCTCCAACATATACCTTGGGCAAGTTGACTAGGTGACCTTTTAGTTCGGCCACATGGTTAACGTACATAGACCCAATACACATAGTGGGTGGAGAGATTATACCAGTAATTTCTAAGTATTTCCCTAGGTCTGAGACTGCATTGTGAGCAGTGTGATTTATATCTATTTCAACATTATAGCTATAGTCTGTGAGGTTAAGATCGTTCATTGATATAGGGATACCAAGCAAAGGGATTCCTTTATGGTTGGCAGGAACGTGAGAACAGATCCAACAGTTAATGGAGTTCAGCTGCTTGGCCGTCTGCTGATGCAGGAGCCATATAGAGTTCTTTTGTTTTTCTCCTTTCACCTGCATCCAAGGAAATAAAGCACAACCGAACAGGCAGAACAACAAGCGCATTTTAGCAGTCCATCTGCTCCCCTTTTCCCTGAGCGCCTCACCCCTTTGGAGCCGGTCTGCGCCATTGACCTGAAAGTTAATTTTCTTACAATGAGAAGCATGTACCCAGTTAGGCTTCCCTTCTACCTTGATTGAGGTAGCTGTGGTCAGTAGCACCTGGAATGGGCCATCAAATCGGGGTTCAAGATGTTTTCTCACGTGTCTTTTGATTACCACCCAGTCTCCGGGTTGTAGGTGGTGGGTTCCAGATGTGTCTTGTGGATCTGGTAAAGAAGAAAACACTTTTCCATGCAAGTTAGTCAGTTGCTTGTTAAGCTGAACAACATAATCAGTAAGAGAGGCGTACTGTCCATGTAATTCTTGTGGAAAGAAAAGGCCTGTTAGTGGTGGCCTGCCAAACAGTATCTGAAACGGTGAAAGTCCATGTAATCCCTTTGGGGTATGCCTAATAGCAAAAAGAGCTATCGGTAACGCTGGTAACCATGTAAGTTTTGTTTGCTCACATATCTTAGCTATTTTGTTTTTTAAAACGCCATTGGCTCTCTCAACCTTGGCTGACGCCTGAGGACGATATGGAGTGTGAAGATGCTGTTCAATTTGCAACCCTTTCAACATTTCCGCAAATACCTGTCCTTTAAAGTGCGTTCCTCTGTCTGATTCTACCGTCTCAGGTAGGCCATACCTGCACACGATTTCAGATATTAATTTCTTTGCTGTTACCACGTCGGTTGCCTTGGCAACAGGCCACGCCTCCACCCATGATGAAAACATGTCCAGGCACACTAATATAAATTCATAGACCCACATTTTGGTAGCTGAATGTAGTCTATCTGCAACCTTTGAAACGGGTAGTCAGGTTTTACAAGGTGTTTCATTTCTACCTTAGTCATTTTGCCTGGATTGTGTTTAGCACAAATTATACATTTCTTACACCACTCTGTTGCAAACTGTGGAAAGCCCGATGCGAACCAAAATTTATTGACACTAGCAATCATTCCCCCTTTGGAAACATGTGAAGGGAGATGAGACAAGCTTGCTAGAATGGGATACAGAGATGGGGGTGCACACAATCGACCATCTCCATGTTTCCAAACATCATTTATTTGTTCGCACCCAGCCCTCCTCCATTTGCCAAGTGTTTGGGGACCTGCCTGATTTTGCAGGGTTATTAGGGTGTCCATTGACATACTTTCGGTATCTTTTGGGGACTCTTGGAGAAGCATTAAGGCTGCCTGCCTGGCTCCTTCATCTGCTTTTCTGTTACCCATAGTGATAGGATCAGTTGCTCGCTGGACACTTGATAACTGCTACAGCTTTAGGCAATGTTACCTTTTCTGAAAGGTCCTGGATCAGATTTGCATGTTTTACAACTTTCCCACTGGATGTCAGGAAGCCTCTATGTTTCCACAAAAAGCCAAAATCATGTATAATTCCGTTTACATAGTCTTTCCCTCCACCAGTTCACATGCCTTGATCAGGGCGATCAATTCTGCACTTTGGGCAGAATGTATACCAGGATCAAGTGCTTCAGAGTACAAGATAGAGGTGTCGTCTGCTATAGCAAAACCTGCAGCAAACCCTCCCTCTGGCTTTTGTAGTCTGGACCCGTCTACATAGAGGGTCATTTCTGTATTCGGAATGGACTCGTCTAGAACAGGACCGGGAGGGGTGTAGAAGAGTTCCACCTCCTGCTCTCAATCATGCTCTGGGCTCGGCCCACTTCCCGTGTCATGGAGTGGTAAAAGGGTAGCTGGGTTTAACACATTGCACCGAAGTACAGTGATGTTATGGCGCAAGCAGAGAAATTTCATATTCGGTCAATCTGGCACCAGAGAGGTGTCTGGTGGTTAGGCTGTGGAGAACTGCATGTACAGCATGGGGAACCATAAGAAATAATCTATTCCCCAGGACAATATCAGCAGTTTTTTCAACTAGCAGGGCTGCCGCTGTGACTGACTTTACACATGGGGCGCCCGCTGAAATCACTGAGTCCAGTTTGGTACTAAAGTACCCAACTGGCTTCTGTCTCCCTCCATATTTTTGAGTAAGTACTCCCGAAGCCTGTCCTTCCTGTTCATGACAGAACAGGCTGAATGGCTTAGTGTAGTTTGGGAGTGCAAGTGAGGGGGCACTGAGTATGGCCGCCTTCAACTGGTCCACAGCCTGTTTTCCTTCCTCAGACAGCTCTATGCATCCAGCATGAGTGGTCAGAGCGTATAGGGGGGCAGCGATTTGAGACATGTATGGTATCCATTGTCTGCAATATGAAACTAATCTCAAAAAAACTCTGATTTGTTTGGCACTCTGTGGGTATGGCGCTTTCTGTATTACTGAGACTCTGTCCACAGTTATGTGTTTAGAGCCCCGTGAAATACAGTGGCCTAGGAAAATTACCTTTTCCTGACAAAATTGTAGCTTGCTAGAGGATGCTTTGCATCCTTCAACACTCAAGTGGGAAAATAGAGAAGCGGTTGCATTAATGCACTACTACTTTGAGGTGGCTGTCAGCAGGAAGTCGTCAACATATTGTACAATAGTGACCACTGCTGGCGATTGCCACCTATCCAGGACTTGTTTCATCGCCTGACCAAATTCAGACAGTGAGGAGACCATTCCCTGTGGCAACCGAGTCCAAGCATAGTGCTGTTCCTCAAAGGTGAAGGCAAACAGGTACTGGGAGTCTGGGTGCACAGGTACACTGAAAAAAGCATCAACCAAATCTATCACACTAAACCAGGAGGCGTCTGGTGGGATCTCTCCTAGAATAGTGTGAGGATTTGGGACAAGCGGAACATCCTCTTGAATAATCTTATTCACTGCCCGCAGATCTTGGCATACACGGAACTGGCCTGGTTTTCCAGGCTTGGCTACTGGATATAGGGGTGTGTTGACTGGGGATTTTATAGGGACCAGGATCCCCTGGTCCACGAAGGTTTTGATTTTGTTTCTCACACCATTAAGTTGCTTCGCACTAAGGGGATACTGAGGAACCCTGGGTAATTTAGCTGCGGGCCTGAGCTTGATGACCACTGGGTCTGCCTGCTTGATCAGGCCCACCGGTCCACCCTTAACAGCCCATACCTCTTGGGGTACATCCCTCAGGTCAGGAGGGATCTCCTGATCTGGAGGTTGCTGAACTGCCATCAGAGGGAAATCTGAAATCACTGAGTCCAGTTTGGTACTAAAGTACCCAACTGGCTTCTGTCTCCCTCCATATTTTTGAGTAAGTACTCCCGAAGCCTGTCCTTCCTGTTCATGACAGAACAGGCTGAATGGCTTAGTGTAGTTTGGGAGTGCAAGTGAGGGGGCACTGAGTATGGCCGCCTTCAACTGGTCCACAGCCTGTTTTCCTTCCTCAGACAGCTCTATGCATCCAGCATGAGTGGTCAGAGCGTTTAGGGGGGCAGCGATTTGAGACATGTATGGTATCCATTGTCTGCAATATGAAACTAATCTCAAAAAAACTCTGATTTGTTTGGCACTCTGTGGGTATGGCGCTTTCTGTATTACTGAGACTCTGTCCACAGTTATGTGTTTAGAGCCCCGTGAAATACAGTGGCCTAGGAAAATTACCTTTTCCTGACAAAATTGTAGCTTGCTAGAGGATGCTTTGCATCCTTCAACACTCAAGTGGGAAAATAGAGAAGCGGTTGCATTAATGCACTACTACTTTGAGGTGGCTGTCAGCAGGAAGTCGTCAACATATTGTACAATAGTGACCACTGCTGGCGATTGCCACCTATCCAGGACTTGTTTCATCGCCTGACCAAATTCAGACAGTGAGGAGACCATTCCCTGTGGCAACCGAGTCCAAGCATAGTGCTGTTCCTCAAAGGTGAAGGCAAACAGGTACTGGGAGTCTGGGTGCACAGGTACACTGAAAAAAGCATCAACCAAATCTATCACACTAAACCAGGAGGCGTCTGGTGGGATCTCTCCTAGAATAGTGTGAGGATTTGGGACAAGCGGAACATCCTCTTGAATAATCTTATTCACTGCCCGCAGATCTTGGCATACACAGAACTGGCCTGGTTTTCCAGGCTTGGCTACTGGATATAGGGGTGTGTTGACTGGGGATTTTATAGGGACCAGGATCCCCTGGTCCACGAAGGTTTTGATTTTATTTCTCACACCATTAAGTTGCTTCGCACTAAGGGGATACTGAGGAACCCTGGGTAATTTAGCTGCGGGCCTGAGCTTGATGACCACTGGGTCTGCCTGCTTGATCAGGCCCACCGGTCCACCCTTAACAGCCCATACCTCTTGGGGTACATCCCTCAGGTCAGGAGGGATCTCCTGATCTGGAGGTTGCTGAACTGCCATCAGAGGGACCAGACTTTCCAGAGTGTTCTGGTCCTCTGATCCCTCAGATGTAGTCACAATAGGCCCATCCTCCGTGTATTGAATAGTTGCCTTAATTTCATCAGTGCATCTCTTCCCAGCAAGTTGCAAGGGACAGTGTCACTGAGAACAAAGGAGAGGGAGGTGCTGACTGGGCCTATATTTACAGGGGTCTCTGCAGTCTCCCTCAGTGTGATGGGGTTACCTTCCAGTCCTACAGCATCTATTAATCCTGAAATTTTTAAATTTGGGGCTTCAGATCTTTTGAGAACGCTATGGGCTGCTCCGCTGTCCACCAGGCACTCCACTGAGTAAAAAGGCATTTCAGGGAAGGTCAAGTGGACAAAGGCATCACCCCCCCTACTCTCAGAGATGACTGGTAACACTGGAAGCCCTCTCTGTCAGGCGCTGTCCTGCCCTCCTTTTTTTGGAGCTGGACAGTTCCTTGCAATGTGGCCCTGTTTCCCACAATTGTAGCACTTCACTCTTCTGGGCTTCCAATTATTCCTCCCTCTAAACCTACCCCTCTGGGGGTTGCTGGAGGTGTCAACTATCATCACCTTCTGGGCCTTTTCCTCCTGTACTTCTTGTATGTTTCTCTGGATTGAGCTGGCTACATTCATTAGTGCCGGGACTGATTTGTCTCGCCAGTCAGCATAGGCTGAAACCAGCTTGTCATGTATGTCTTTATTAAGTCCCGAGACTAATGTGGCAGTCAGCATCTTTCCCATACCTTGCTCCTCTAAATCCCCCCCTGCTTCTTCTACTGCCTGCCTAAATCTCTCAAAATAATCCTCCACTGGTTCTTTAACCTTTTGTTGAATATTGGTTACCCGGACCCAGGACTGTGGTTGAAACACTTCCCCAATCTTGCCCTTTATGTGGGTAACATATTCTAATGCCCTAAGGGGAGTGTTCTCTTGTTCTGATGGGTCTGATGGTAGGGTGAGTTTGGTACAAATAGCGGCAGTGTTGTCCGGCTACTGATTTTATTATCTGTAGCAGATCTCTCCATGTTGGATTGTAACTGACTGCAATATTATGCAGTTCATTTGCGAACCCATATGGATTATTTCGTGGTTTAGGGACAGATGAAAGAAATCCTTTCATCTCCCCAGGTGTCCACGGGACATGTTGGGTCACTCTCCGATCTGCCTGTCCATTTGTACCAGGGAAAAATTGCTCTCTAACCGGGTAAGCTGAGGCTTGAGACAAGCGATGTTCCTCAGCCATCTCATCTATCTCATTTTGAGTTACTTTGGGAGTGATGAGAAGCTCACCCTCCACTCCACACAAAACCCTTCCTCCCCTTGGATCAGATATATTCTGCCAAGAGGTGGGGGTAGAGTGAGGAGGTGCATATTCAGGGGCAGTAGCCTGGACCAGGGACTCCGCATACCTAGGCGGTGGTAGAGTGCCAGGATTTATTATGGATGTCATGTCTGCAGTGGGATATATTGCCTTGAAACTAGGGGGCTTCTTTGGTTTTGTCCCTTCACGTATTGGAGTCCCCTGGGTGCTTAAATGAGAGGTCTCCAGACTAGCTGCAGTGGGTTCTACTAAAGATAATGCTAGTTGTTCTATTTCCTCTTCCTCATTGTGTTCTGGCTGTGCCTTCCCCCCTTGCTGAATTGACCCCTCCTTTTTTGTTTCTAATGTAAAAATACCATGGGCTTTTTGCTGTTTCTTATAAGATTCTACCATCCACCTGCTCAATGCTGGCAGCTCATTTGGCTCTGTTAATTTTGTTTTATAATTTTTGTAGAGAGTTGCCCAGCGGGATAACTCAAAGGTTCCCTCTTTTGGGATCCCACAATCCATCCCCCTAGTCAACCTGACCCATTTGCCATATTTCTTATTCATCTCCTCCTGTGGGGTACGAGGAGATTCAGGACGCCCATTACTCTGATTTGGTGATCGGCCAAATCCTCGTCTGCTGTGGCTCTTACCCCCTCTCTCAGTTTTCCCACAGCACTATATTATATGGCGATTGGCTGTTAGGGGAAGTCCCACACAGCAAATCCCCGCTTTTGGTCCCTACAAATTTTCCAACAGAGCCAAATGAAAACCAACAAGGAACACATGCCAAACAATATCTGCCCTCTAATGTTATCTATGTCAAACCATGCAAGTAAGGGGTTTTCTATGCCAGAAATATGATTCTTCATGAGAGACTCAGCTCACAAGTCTGCATATTCGGGACACGCCCTTCAGTGTAGTGATAAGCAATGCAAAGCCAATGTACCAGGAGCTGTCAGCACGTTAGGAGGTGATCAGAGATAGAATCGCTCCTGTTCCGAGGGGAGAGCCCCTGGTGAGGGAGGTTGCCCAGGGATCTGTATTGACAAGCAAGACAGGCAGACCGGCAAAGACCACTACTCTCACCAACACTTATTCTCCTATGACCTTTTTTTGTCCCTCTGCCAGACAGACAATGTTATTGACAGTATTACTTGACAAACTCAGAAAATAGAAAACATTCGTGTCCGAGGACGGTAGGGTCCTTTTATTTTTTACTTCCCTGCCCCCACCATGCTCTCTCCGTGGAGGTGCGTCTTGAGGCAGCGCAATCACTCAGCCGTAAAGGACCGCTTTCACGCTGATGTGGCGATGTGCCAACATCCACATACACTCACACATGCATATCCAAAGGATGATAGGACACAAAACACAAAACGGGTTTCCCGGGTTTCGGCACCAAATTGTTGTGGAAAATAAAGACAACGTAAACAGCTGCTGTCAAATCGAAATATATATTTGTTTTCTTGCAGAAGCTATGATTACAATTAAGTGACACAGTTCACTTACAGGTAATTATCATATGTGCGGCCGCTGCTACTGCTTTCATTGCTCAAACTCACACAGCTTACATTATACACACACACTCCAGCACCCCTCCACCCATGGCTGGACCGATCCAAGTAGGCTTCCAGGGTGGTGATCCTTATCGAAAGCCATCTGTTACTGTATTCGAGATAGAGGGTGCAGGGTTTATGAAATAGCGTGATGAAGCAAAGAAAGACCAACTTATTTGTTACGCATGTCACGAACACATTTATATATTGCCTATGAGAACAAATAAATGATATTGCAGGATAGGATTGCTGGGATCCATTTATTTCCTTAACACTACTGTGCTCTTTGTATTTGGCTTGCCTTATACAAAGTTTATTCTACCTGCAAGTGTGTGCTACCTACCTGCATTCTATCCTGTTCCTGAATTCTGTACTGATGCGTCCCTATCAGTATAGAGTGTTGGTCGCTGAAGCTGGGGTACGGGAGATTAGGAAGAGAGCCCAGCAAAGAAGGACGAGAGCATGCTGGACTAAGGAGTGGCTGCTACAAAGGGATACTCTCACATGTCCCTGCTGATGGAGATCAAGGAGAACAACCCGGACGACTATCGGAACTACCTGCGCATGGATGACGCCAGCTTCCAAGAGTTGCTGCATCTGGTGACCCCCACATCAAGAGACAGGACACAAGGTGGCGGAGGGCAATCCCTGCTGAAGACAGACTGGTGGCTACCCTAAGGTACCTGGCTACAGGAAGGTCACTGGAAGACCTGAAGTTTGGGACACTCATCTCACCTCAGTCCTTAGGCGTCATCATTCCGGAGACCTGCAAAGCCATCGTAAAAGTGCTACAGTACCATTATTGCAAGGTAAGTTAAAAAAAACACCACACTTTGTTTTCTTGTGTAAAGAAAACATTTTTTTTTAAAACAAAGAAAAAAATATCCTTCATTTAGTACAATGTGCACTGACCTGCAGGCAACTGAAAGTGTGCACTAAACTGTGTGCAAAATACTTTGTTTATAACAACTTTACAAAAGAACATTATCAACAAATTGTATGAATCCCAATAGTTAGCCGGCTGTATGTGATAGGGTGGGTCAGACACCAGTTTGAACAGGCCAAAACACATATGGCACAAGTACACATTGTGGCCCCGGCTTCCAGCAATGTGTACTTGTGCCATGTGCGTAGTGACCTTGTCCAAATGGCGTCATCACCACCCTATCCCATGCAGCAAGCACCTATAAGAATTCATAAAATTTGGTGATATTAAAAGCAAGACAAAAAAAACAACCAAATTAAATATCACCAAATTTTATGAATCCCAATAGGTAGCTGGCTGTATGTGATAGGGTGGGTCAGACGCCAGTTTGAACATGCCAATACACACATGGCACAAGTACACATTGTGGCCCCGGCTTCCAGCTATGTGTACTTGTGCCATGTGCGTAGTGACCTTGTCCAAATGGCGTCATCACCACCCTATCCCATGCAGCAAGCACCTATTAGAATTCATAAAATTTGGTGATATTAAAAGCAAGAAAAATTTTACATCTCTGTATATTGGGGCGACTCATCTGCTGCATCCAGCAGAACATTATACAAGGTGGTGCTTGGTGTGCTTGCTGGGGGAGTAATATCTAACTAGGCAGGGAAGGGGGGCGGACATACCTATTTGGGGCAGGGGAAAATAGCATTGGATCTGCAATGTATGTAGAATTTGAGATATTTTTGCTCATACAGCGACTCAAGAGGTCGTAGTTTAACCTTAAAAAATTTCTTTGGATATGTATCCAGATTTCTCAATGTGCTGTTCACATGAGCTGTGAAATCATCTATTGCATCTGGGGGTTTCTGCAGCAGCCGTTCTGCGTTTTGTAAAAAATGGTCCTCACGTTCTGTAAAATTCTCCTTTCTGCCTTGTTTTTTTTTCTTTTTTTGGGGTTGTTGAGAAGATGAGGGTCCAGGTGGAAGTTGAGTTTCCACTTGTGTGCTATTCTCCGGATCACTGTCACCACCGAGCAGACTGAGGTCCGGTGTGGATGCTAAATCAGGGTTTTGGGTGGGAATCTATATAGGGAAAAAAGATATAAAAAATATTATAGTCATGTTTTAACATCTTTTTTACTATTTTTACTGTTTCCTAACACCGTGGAGGAGTGGACCAGCATCACGGAAGATTTTGAACAACGTTGGAATTTCCCTAACTGCGGAGGAGCCATCGATGGGAAACACATCCGCATCAACCCACCTGCCAACACCGGATCATATTACTACAACTACAAAGGATTCTTCAGAATCGTTCTCATGGCAGTGGTGAATGCCAACTACGAATTTCTGTTTGTGGATGTCGGCAAGAATGGGCGTGCTTCGGATGGTGGGTCCTTCAAAAAGACGGCTTTCTAACAGAGACTCGCCAACAAAACCCTCAATCTGACCTCACTGGACCAGACAAAGCACGGCCTAAATTACGTTTTCGTTGCAGACGAGGCTTTTGCATTACATGAACATGTGATGAAGCCATTTGCACACAGGGGCCTGACAAGAGAGAAAAGGATATACAACTACCGTCTATCCCGGGCACGGCGCTTTGTGGAAAATGTGTTTGGAATAATGAGCAATCGCTTCCGCAGTTTCCACACCACCATCAATCTACATGTGGATAAGATAGACTGGGTCGTGATGGCATGCTGTGTGCTGCACAACTTTCTGCGAAGAAAATCTACTCAATGAGGACCAGTCCCAGCTAGACCAGAAGATGTAGGACCCCTGGAGGACATTGAACATTTGACATCTGTGTCTGCACCACCAACTACAACAACATCCACCGCACGTGCCAAAGAAGTGAGGGAGGAGTACATGACCTATTTCAATGGACCAGGTGCTGTACCATGGCAGGAGGACTGCCTGTGAACTACTGACTAAATTGGACATTTGGGATTTAACAACAAAAACATTAAGGATTTTGGTTTAAACTGTGTCACTACTTACCAAGACTTCTGCAACCTCCTCATCTCCCTCACGCTCAGACATCAAGATGATTGATTCCCTTTGAGGCTCTTGTTCACTGATGAATGACATCATTTGGTAGTACCACAGCGCAGGAGTATATATTTCATCTGTAGCCGCTCCTGATTTTTTGGAGTCATCCACCTTCTTTTTTGCTTTGATGTACACTGTCCTGAGATTTTGAATCTTTTGCCGTACAGTTTTCAGGTCTACATCAGATATGTATTTTTTCGTATACACCAACAGTTCCTCTAGTGCGGCCAACTTGTGCGACTTGTTGTGGTACTTCCGAGAACTGATCTTCCACAGACAGTCTTTCGAGTGCAGGATTTCAATGAATCCTGTAACGAATTCACGTTCAGAATCCATGGACATTATCTATGAAGAAGAAAAAAAAGGACATTTAAATATTTGTATATAGTTTTGTTAAATGTAATGTTGTTATAGTTCACATTTTTAATGTTTTCATATTTTCTTTTTTACAGGTTTTTAAAGGTTTGTTATGGTATTCTAATCATGTTTTCTTTTACAGGAATGTTGTGTTTATTGCTTGGTAATATAATGTTTTTCTTTGTTTGACTTTATGGGTTTTCCACCTTTGGGCCTGTCGTTGTGGTAGAACTACAGATCCCAGGATGTACTAAAAACAGTTTCAAAGGTGAGTGGCAGGTCATCCTGGGATCTGTAGTTCCACAACAGCTGGAGACCGAAAGGTAGAAGACCCCCAGCTTTAAATAATGTGTGTTTTAAATGTAATGTATGGTGATTTTTTTGTAAAATACGTGTTTATTTATTTATTTTTTTGATGTATTACACACATTGGTGGGCAGTGGGGGAGCTTAATGCATGACCCAGCAACCGCCTGCCTCAATACGGCGGGCGGTGGCTGGGTCATGCATTTATTACCTGGGGGCACACATTGGTGGGCAGTGGGGGAGCTTAATGCATGACCCAGCCACCGCCCGCCTCAATACGGCGGGCGGTGGCTGGGTCATGCATTTATTACCTTGGGGCACACATTGGTGGGCAGTGGGAGCTTAATGCATGACCCAGCCACCGCCCGCCTCAATACGGCGGGCGGTGGCTGGGTCATGCATTTATTACCTGGGGGCACACATTGTTGGGCAGTGGGGAGCACATATTGGTGGTCAGTGTGGTTGCAAACTGTACAAATACTCACCAAATATACAACAAAACAAAAATCCAGTGTGCAGGCTCCCAAAGTGCGACTGTCTTGCTCCATACACGATGCTGCACAAGATGGCGATGGGGCATGTCCAGGCTTCTGTCAGTCAAATTCCGCATTGTGTGATGAATTGTACGATTCATCGTGAGGAAAAAACCCCTCACGATCGGCTTCCATCGTGTTCATGGTTGGCTAATCTGCCCTACAGCACGGCAGATCAGAAGATGCGATATACGACGAGCGGGGACGCGCATCGGTATCGTGTTCGTGAGTATAAACCCACGATTTGTACATATTTTACCCGATTCGTCGAAATCGGCCAAATCGTGTAAAATGTCGCTATATGTGTGGGCACCTTAACACCATGGCACCAGTGCTAAACACGTGTACCAACACAGAAAGAACAAGAATACTGAATGAAAATCTTTATTCAAATATATATACTGTATGATAAAATGCTTATCATGGTAAATTATGCCTTATACAATGATGAGTCATTTTTCCAAACAGAATGCTGCTTTTCATATTTGGTTTGATACTTACTTGGCATTGCTCACTGTGTAGCAAGGTCAATTTTAGGAATGTAGAAACAGTTATTTCAGTAGATGAGATCCTGTTTTAATATAATATAAATTGCACTGGGCTTCATTCCATATTGGAAATGTTCTAGCCAACTGAAAAGAGACTGTTCTTTTTATGGCATTTGTCCATAACATCTGGATATTCAAGAATTATTACCTGCTGCTTACCTGTCCTCAACTCTTCATACCATTCTGTGCACATACAGGACCTGTGGCTGCAAGAAATGTGATATAAGATTCAATTTGGGCCACATTCATCATTAAAATGGTCACTGAGGAAACAAAATCTTAACAACACTACAGTATATGGAACAGGCACTAGTAATATTAACATATACACATATAAATGTAGAAGAACATTTGCCCAGGAGTGTGTTCTCCAGAAATGTGTGAAAATCAAAAAGGTCAAAATGTACGTTTCTAGTGTTAATTGTTTTTTTTTTATTTGGTGGGGAGAGGGGGAGAGGGTTACTAAAGTCTGATTTTTCAACCTTCTTAAAATAAATAAAAAATGCAATAAACCACTGTGAAAAATAAAATTTCATATCCAATTTGTGTCCATTGATTTTAAAAATATGAATTTGCCAGCTACGCTTGGAGAAATTTCCATTCATTTTAGCATATGTGCTACATGACTCCATTGAAATGAATAAGTAATGCTGCATCTATGCAGGTTTTTATAGTTATCTTAATGTGCTAGTTATAGAATGATCTGACAATTGGACACCGTGTAAGAGTTGTCAGGTGTAATCTAAATGATTTTCTTTATATTCCATGTGTCCTTGGCAATGTTAATTTTTCACTGTACTGTAAGTGAATAATGCAGACCTTCCAATCAGGAAAACTACATGTCACTGTCTGTTTGGCTAAATGTATGGTAGACACACTAGTAGTCAGTGCATACTATCGTGATAAAGGGTATTAAGATGGCTCTTTTACTAGGCTAACCAATGGGAAATGCCTCACAATGAATTAGCAACAATAATGTCATTATTGACACTGTTATTCCTCATTATCTCAAAAATACCTTTTTGTAATTCTGTGTACATGGATTCATATGCATGCATCCGTGTACTATCTTATTATTGTGGGTAGCAGTTTGGTGTAATGGTTATCATTACTGCCTCACATTACTGAGGTCAGGGCCGTATCTAGGGTAGTGCGACCAGTGCCATGGCACAGGGCACCGCAGAGCAGGGGGCGCTGTTTGGGCCTGTCACTTTTCTGTTTATTATCATTCTCACTTGTAGCTTCCTCTTATTTTATCCCCAGCATCTCTTGGCCTCCCCTATCTCTTCACTGGCCCTTTCCCATGAAGCCATGGCCCTTTTTCGGGTGTGTTATCTCCCTATTTAAAAAATAGGGGGGGCACCAATGCTCATTCTGGCACAGGGCACCAAAAAGTCTAGTTATGGCTCTGACTGAGGTTCTGGGTTTGATTCCCACCATTATCCTAACTGTGTGAAATGTATATATTCTCCCGTGTATGCCTACTGGTAGGTTAATTGGATCCCAACAAAAATTAACCCTAGTGTGTATGCACATATATATATATATACATATGATAAGGAATAGAGGGACATATTCATTATGTTAATTATTGGGGTCCGGACTAGAGTTCATGCAGCTGCACCATGCCCCGGTATCTGGCGGAAGGAACCAGACAGGGGCGAAGGGATTGGAAAGGAGGGAAGGAGCCATGGGATCCAAAGGGAATGTGCGGGTGTGTGGGAGTACATGCCATCTGAAGATGGTGATGCTGGCGCAGTCAAACTCTGAAAATATTGAATTGTCAGAGTTTGATGAATTTAGGTTCCCATACTAGTGTATGGGGACAGCGGGTCACATCGGGAAAGAAAGGTTACCTTTATGATGAATTGCCCTAATATTCCATTTATAGAAAAGTAGGAGAAAATGCTCATTTTCACCTACTTCTATAGAAATTAAGTGATGATGAATAGACTCTCCACAGGGACTGATGGGAATGTCAAATAATCACTGTATAGTGCTGCGGAATATGTGTGCACTATACAAATAACTGATAATAATATCAATAATAATACTTCCTTGTGATACACACATCCAGCATCAAGATTCAGAGATGGCTTGTATAATGCATGCAAGGTGTGCAAACTATCCCTTTCAAGAAATACTATATCCAGAATGGCAAACTGTCCTCTCGATCTATGCAATAACTAGCACATTGGTTTCCACACAACCGAACATTATAGACATAACCAACATACAAGATAGCAAAAGAGACATTTTGCCATTAGCAAAACTGTCCTTAATTTTGAGTTTAGCAGATCGGGCCTAGAAGACAGCCAAGCCATTGCTATGATTACATGGTGCTACTCAGTATCTGACACTACAGAGTAATTAAACACTGTAAAACAATAATGTGAGCATCCAATATGGAAGCACCAGTCTTGTACCTGTAAACTATGAGAGGCAGAACTTCACACACATCTATTTCCCTGAAGAAGGCGACACAGCACCTGAAACACGACAATAGAGACCCTATTCTGGTCACCACATGCATTCCATAGTGGAAAGCACAAAGCTGCATAAGACATTTCAGCTGGCACACAGTAGCTCTATTTCAGACATATGTATTATGCATTGTAGTGAATATAAGTAAATATGGCAACATTTATGAATACATAAAAATGACCATAACATTTCTACATATTGGCAAGAACGGATGCCAGGTGGGTTTAGCTTTTATCTGACATCTCAGCATCCTGCTCCCACCTCATATATAGGAAATCATGAAAGATGAATAGGGTTTAGTTAGTTTTATAGAATAGGATAAAAAAGATTAATAATCACTATGTGAATGCAGATAAATAACACAGGGCAACTAATTGGTCATACTTGTGTATGAATTTTCAATGGAATATATTGAAATGCGTAGTCCAACCTACTGCATGATTACTGCAGCTAGAGACGAGGGGAGAGATGTAATAAGCCGTGGAGAGTGATAAAATGGAGAGTGATAAAGTACCAACCAATCAGCTACTAACTCATTTTTTTAAACACAGCTTGTAAAGTGACAGGAACTGATTGGTTGCTACTTTATCACTCTCCAAGGCTTAGTACATCTCTCCTAAGAGCTTAATTGAATTGTACGTCTTGATTCTAGGTTTGGCCAACAACCATTGATGGTTAGCAACCATCGATGTGTTTCTGACAATGGTTTTATCATTGATGGGAGACATCCGATTATTTAAATCTGTGCACGTGCTGTCCTGGCCTGCGCATGCACAGTCCCGAACCATCGATGGGCTTCCAACAGTAGTTAGAAACTATCGACCATCTTTGTCAGAACCTTCAAAGGGCAAACCCTACTTGATTCATCTATTATAAAATCCTTTTTATTGCTTTAGAAGCAAACTCACATTACAAAAAACTTTAATGGATGAATAGAGATTAATAAGAATTAATTTTAGTTGTTAAACAACACTGCTGGAAGTAAGTTAAAAAAAGAGTAAACAACAACATTTGTAATGATAATGGTTCTTGCTGGATCATTAAATGACATACATGTTAAGTGTTGTATTGAGGTTAATTTCCTTTTTAAGTGTTCTCACGTGTCACTGATCGAGATTATATACTGGCAAATATATTTAGATAGGCTCATATGACAAGATGAAAGACTACAGTTTCTATTTTATAGTATAAAAGAAAATAAATAAATAAATTACGGCACTATGGGGGAGATTTATCAAAGCTTGGAGAGAGATAATGTACCAACCAATCAGCTCCTAATTGTCATTTTTCAAACACAGTGTGAAATGACAGTTAGGAGATGACTGCTTGGTACTTTATCTCTCCTCACTTTATCTGTCTCCAAGCTTTGATAAATCTCCCCGTATTTTGTACTGTAACAAAAAGCCCCTTCAATGAAGTTCCTTACCATTTTTTTTTTTTACATCAGAGCCAAAAAGAAAAAAAACAAATATAAAAATGAAGAGATGATGTGTCTGACAGGTACAAGCTCATTATTTTTCCATAAGATTTTTAAGCAAATCACACAAGTCCTTCATTTTTATTAAAACGGATAAACTGCTATATATGGTCCCCGTAAAGCATAATCACTACAACCCTGAAATATTTTATGTCAATTAGTGCTCGCTGTTTGCTTGTTTATTTAGACTATTCTAAAATTGGATGCTGGTTGAACTTTCTTTAAACATTCAAGGGAAGTGTGAATCCATATTTCTGATAAATCAATAGTTTTACACCAGAGTAAATTGTCAGTGAAACTAGTGTTATTATGTAACTCGGGCTCAAAGCTTAATATTCTAGGATGCCAGTGCTGTAGTAAATACAGGAACATTGCTGTTCTTCTGCACATTCCTTCAAAGGTCATGATCATTTTTTATGCAGAATGTCACTTTTCTAATAGTAAAATCCTTGTAGATAAACAGAATGTATTAACTATTTGCACTACTGCTGTGCCAGCCGTTTACCTTGTATCTGTTTACAGGCTAGCAAAATTCCACTAATTTCAAGCAATCCTTTAATTAACAGCCTTTTTAATGCATTTAAAAAAAAAAGTAAATGTCACTATTAATATTACTTTCATTGTTATTATCTACTTTTATTAGTGGGTACAGAACCATAGCAGGGCTATATTGCGCCCTATGCCGATTCCAGCCCCCACACATGTGACATCATGATGTCGCAAAGAGAGGTATGGGCAGGGGGGTGACCGGGTACTAGTTACCTGGGCCCGGGCTTGCTAGAGGGTCCCGGTGGGGGCCCGGGTACGGCACCACTTTCTCCCTCCCTCCCTCCTCCCACCCACACAGCAGCCCAGCCCAGCACACATGTGCTGGGCTGCAGTGGGAGACTGCTTTGTGGCTGCTGATCGCGCCCCTCTCTGACTTTGCGCCAGGCTGAGGGGCTCACAGCGCTCCTCTGCCTAGTGCACGGCGCTGCAAAAGTGTGTTTTTTTGTTTCGGTCAAGGGGGCATGGCCACGCCAACCGTGAATAGGCCACGCCCCTTCACCTTGGCCCAGCTGGGCTCTCTACACCCCTGGATATGGGTTGTCACCAGATCTGCAGGATGCAGAGAGCCATTGCAGGCATCCTGCATGTCAAATACAGGTGCCACGGGGCAGCGATGTGCCCTTCAGCCTTGCCACCACTGGCTGAGCGCTATGAAATGTATTTTGCTCACAAAGGTGGAAGGAAAAACACCATAACACTTTTTAAGCAAATACTGATGAATAAAAATGTAGCATCTGTCAGTTTGCTGGAATGGTAATGCATTTGCGTTTATGCATTGAAATCTAAGTAATGATTAATCTTGTCCCACTTGTTAAAAATAATCAAATTGGCCATACATTGGATTTAAAGTTCTCTCCACAGAAATTGAGAAAGTCTAAGTCATCCCCTCATCTAACTAAAATATCAACCAGGAATAACCTCAATGTTGTTTTTTGCAATAATGCTCTTAAAACATAGGTGTTGGCAATGGTCATAGACAGTGCAAATCTAAAATCCAAAAATAATATCCTGATCCAGATGGACATAGCAGTGCAGTACGTGGATGCTGTACATATAGTGCTGTTTGCTAAAGTGACAAGATCCACATGTGTTCCTGAACTTGGAGCCCTGCCAGTCAAGCAATGCCTACTACCATGAGAACAGACCTCTGATTGGCTGTGAGTGACTGTCTCTTAGCCAATCAGTGGGTTGATAGCTATATGATTTAGCAGTCACTCTCCTACAGTGGCTTATCTATAATGGGTGCAGTGTGTGTGGGGCACACAGGCTCCCGGGTCCAGGGGGGCCCCGCACCGCACACCCGGCACCCATATTATTTTAAACTCACCTGTCCGTGGTCCTGTGTCGGGTGTCTAGTGCCCAGAGTCTACTGCGCATGCACAGAAAGCCGGAAAATGGCCACCGCGGCCATTTTTTCGGTGTTCTGCGCATGCACAGTAGTCTCCAGGCACACTCTAGTGCCTGGAGACTACTAATGCTCTGGTGGCTGGCCAGGCGTGTCAGTCGGCGGGGTCCCCGCACGGGAAGTGCACACGGGCCCCCTCCTCTCTTAAGACGCCCCTGATCTCCTATATAAAAATTGGTTTCAAGGGCACCAATGTACTTTGATACTTTTCCACAGCCAATTTGTGCGTTTATAAATTGGTTATTATCATCTCTTTTAGTTGTTCTTTAAATGTTTTATATATTATTTTAGTGAACAGTATGTTCTTTTATCCATGCTGTTCCATATCTATCAGCCACTTGCGTCTAAATAAACTGTTCCATTTCATAGTGATTAAACCCGATATACTACAGATTACGGTTTAGATTGATTTGTGTTACCCCCCTCCAAAAATGTTTTAATCCACTGTTTTTTTTTACTAGCGCCTTAATATCTTTTATTAAGTGTTTTCCTTTCATAAAATAGTTGTTTCTTTGACATTATGTAACTCCCAGCAAGACAGCAGTTCAAAACAGACGTAAGCAAGACCGTACTTTCTAGTTACCAGTGATCAAAATAAAGAGACTCCTCAGTGCTATTAATGCAGCAATCATAAAATCTCGCTGTGCCTACACTGTACAGGCCCGTCAGTTTCATCTACAGTCCATGAGGGGCGGACAGGATTTCTCTTTCAAAATGATTCCTTTCTTTTCTTTCTCGTTGCTGCTCTATTGAAGATGCAATGATTCACTTTGTGCATTGTCATTTTCCTAAGGAATGACTGTTGAATAGCAATATTTTATTTATAGCTTACAGTACTTTAATGGAATCTAGTCGGGGAATTTGAGGAGTGTGAAGGGATTTGCTATGTTACTTTCCAAATGCCGGAAATTATGTCTTGAGCAATACCAAATGCATTTTGTTCTAACGTCGGAATCCAGGGTGGACTGTGATAAAAGACATCTGCTCCCTTTTTGTTCACGTTTTACATAACTGTCTTTGTGTCTATGGCTGACACTTGTATGATCTACTGAGCTCCTGCTATCTCTGCCCTTATTGCTGCATTTCATTCCCTGCTTTCATTTAGCTGGAAAACACAAGACAAGACAAAGACATTTTTTGTGTGTAAACCAGAGGTTCCCAAACGCGGTCCTTGGATATATCGCGGCCCATGGATATCTCTAAAAGCTGAACTGATGGGGTGTCTTGAGGCCCTTGTTTGGGAAACTCTGGTGTATACCATGAATTGGAAACTCAGGGTCTCATTCAGACCCGCTCGCAAGCTTTGTACGCTCACAAGCGGGTCCATGTTACCCAAATGCGCATGCGCAAGACCCAACGAGCAACGGGGAAGCCGTCGCTCTGGGTCTCGCACCAAAGGGGGCGTGCTGTCGATGGTAAGTGACAGCACGCCCCCTTTGGTGGGCGTGCCGGGGGCCTCGCTGCCCAGACGGAGGCGTTCCCATGGGAACGCCTACCATCTGGGTCCGGCCCCACTGACATCACTAGTGATGTCTGTGGGAGTGCTTTGGCTCTGATAGAGCCAAAAGCACTCCTGGGCTTGCGGCAACGAGACCCTACCGCAGGGTCTCATCGCAAGCCCGATGGTCGCGATGGTCTTGACCATATTTTTGGCCGCTCGCATAAGCTGTGGGTGGCCACCCCCAGCTATGCGAGTGGCCAGGAGGCCGCTCCATTTTAGGCTAGGCCGGCCCTGATTTAGAGCAAGCGCTCTGGTCAGAGCATCCGGCTCTGAATCAGGCCCTCAGTCCTTAAGGCACCCAGGTTTTCAGGATATCCATACTTAAGCACAAATGACTTAAATAATACATCAGTCAGTTTGATTATACCATCTATGCATAAGCATGGATATCCTTAAAACTAGGGGTGAGCGGGTTCGGATTTCTGAAATCCGAACCCCCCCGAGCCCCCCTGATCCGAGTCCGATCCGAGTCAGGCTCGACTTTTCCCGCCTGACTCTGATCTGAAATCGAGGCAAAACGTCATCATCCCGCCTTCCGAGTCTCGCGGGTTTTGGATCCTATATAAGGTACCCGCGTCGGCGCCATTTTCTCACTCGGCTGTGGACAGTGAAGAGGGTGGGTGGGAGTTAGGGCTGTGTAGTGTAGTGTAGTGTAGTGCTGCTGTTGTCCACTACTTCAAAGTCCATAGGGGCTGGCTGTGTTGTGCTGTGCTGCTGTTGTTAATAGGGGCTGTGTCCACTACTTCAAAGTCCATAGGGGCTGGCTGGACTGTGTTGTGCAGTCAGTTCTCCATAGGGGCTGTGTCCACTCCAAAGTCCTGTGCAGTGTCCCAGTCCTAAAGGGGTGCTGTAGTGTTGTCCAGGGGGTGCTCTGTCCATCAGGGGTGCTCCCCCCAAGTGCTAAAAAAATAATATATTTTCTGTGTTTGTGAATTGTGTGCGCAGTAGCCGCACGTGCATCAACAAAGTAGTGCCAAGCGTGCGCCTGTGTCATAAGTAAAGGGCCGGCTGGCTTGACCGTTAAAGGGTGCTGTAACCCCCAAAGTACACTCCAGTCCAAACCAAAAAAAAAATTATTTTCTGTGTTTGTGAATTGTGTGCGCAGTAGCCGCACGTGCATCAACAAAGTAGTGCCAAGCGTGCGCCTGTGTCATAAGTAAAGGGCCGGCTGGCTTGACCGTTAAAGGGTGCTGTAACCCCTGAAAGTACACTCCAGTCCAAACCAAAAAAAAATTATTTTCTGTGTTTGTGAATTGTGTGCGCAGTAGCCGCACGTGCATCAACAAAGTAGTGCCAAGCGTGCGCCTGTGTCATAAGTAAAGGGCCGGCTGGCTTGACCGTTAAAGGGTGCTGTAACCCCCAAAGTACACTCCAGTCCAAACCAAAAAAAAAAATATTTTCTGTGTTTGTGAATTGTGTGCGCAGTAGCCGCACGTGCATCAACAAAGTAGTGCCAAGCGTGCGCCTGTGTCATAAGTAAAGGGCCGGCTGGCTTGACCGTTAAATTGTGCTGTAACCCCCAAAGTACACTCCAGTCCAAACCAAAAAAAAAATTATTTTCTGTGTTTGTGAATTGTGTGCGCAGTAGCCGCACGTGCATCAACAAAGTAGTGCCAAGCGTGCGCCTGTGTCATAAGTAAAGGGCCGGCTGGCTTGACCGTTAAAGGGTGCTGTAACCCCCGAAAGTACACTCCAGTCCAAACCAAAAAAAAAATTATTTTCTGTGTTTGTGAATTGTGTGCGCAGTAGCCGCACGTGCATCAACAAAGTAGTGCCAAGCGTGCGCCTGTGTCATAAGTAAAGGGCCGGCTGGCTTGATCGTTAAAGGGTGCTTTAACCCCCGAAAGTACACTCCAGTCCAAACCAAAAAAAAATTATTTTCTGTGTTTAGCCGCACGTATATATCAAATCGATATAACATAAATGGAGGACCAAACTTTCTCCGATAAAAATAAAATAGAGAAAGATCAAGAACCACTTCCTCCTAGTGCTGAAGCTGCTGCCACTAGTCATGACATAGACGATAACATGCCATCAACGTCGTCTGCCAAGGCCGATGCCCAATGTCATAGTAGAGGGCACATACAATCCCAAATGGCAAAGTTCAGGAAAATGACCTTGAAAAAGACATTTAAATCAGCTGAAGAGAAACGTAAACTTGCCAATATGCCATTTACGACACGGAGTGGCAAGGAACGGCTAAGGTCGATCCCTAGTATGTTCATGACTAGTGGTTCAGCTTCACATGACGATGGAAGCCCTCCTCCCACTAAAAAAATCAAAACAGTTAAGCTGGCAAAAGCACAGCGAAGAACTGTGCTTTCTAAGAAGATATCACAAATCCCCAAGGAGAGTCCAAGTGTGGTGGTGGTTGCGATGCCTGACCTTCCCAGCACTGGACGGGAAGAGGTGGCTCTTTCCACAATTTGCACGCCCCCTGCAAGTGCTGAAAGGAGCACCCACAGTCCACTTGCTGATATGCAAATTGAAGATGTCACTGTTGAAGTACAACAGGATGAGGATACTGGTGTAGCTGGCGCTGAGGAGGAAGTTGGCGAGGAGGATTCTGATGGTGATGTGGTTTGTTTAAATCAGGCTCCGGGGGAGACAGTTGTTGTCCGTGGGATGAAAAAGCCCATCACGGTCATGCCTGGGCAGAAGACCAAACATTCCACCTCTTTGGTCTGGCAATATTTTTATCCAAATCCGGACTACAACTGTCTTGCCATATGTACCATATGTAAAGGTGAAATAAGTAGGGGTAGGGACGTCAACCACCTAGGAACATCGTCCCTTATACGGCACCTGCAGCGCGTTCATAAAAAGTTACTGTCAAGTTCAGAAACTTTGGCTAAGACCGTAAGCAGTCCAGGGACACCTAAATCTCGTTGTCCTGTTGTATCCAAGCGCCTGCAAACCACACCGTCAACTCCCTCCTCGTCAATTTCCTCCTTAGTCAGGATCGGAAGTAGTCCTGCAGGCCATGTCACTGGCATGACTGACTCTCCTATCCGGGATTCCTCCGGAGGATCCAGCATTGCTGCGCCTACTGCTGCCGCTGCTGCTGTTGCTGCTGCTGGGAGTCGTTCATCATCCCAGAGAGGAAGTAGGAACACCACTACTTTTACTAAACAATTGACCCTCCAACAGTCCTTAGCGAGGAGGATGAAGTACGACAGCAGTCATCCTGAAGCAAAACGTATAACTGAGGCCTTGACTGCTATGTTGGTGTTAGACGTGCGTCCGGTATCCGCCATTAGTGCAGTGGGATTTAGACAATTGATGGAGGTAGTGTGTCCCCGGTTCCAAATCCCGTATAGATTCCACTTCACTAGGCAGGCGATACCGAGACTGTACAGAAACGTCAGAAAAAGTGTCCTGAGTGTCCTGAAAAATGCCGTTGTACACAATGTCCACTTAACCACGGACATGTGGACAAGTGGAACAGGGCAGACTAAGGACTATATGACTGTGACAGCCCACTGGGTAGATGTATCACCTTACGCAGCAACAGCAGCAGCGTCACCAGTAGCAGCATCTCAGAAACGCCAGCTCGTTACAAGGCAGGCTACGCTGTGTATCACCGGTTTCAGTAAGAGGCACACCGCCGACAACCTTTTAGAGAAACTGAGGGAAATCATCGCCCAGTGGCTTACCCCACTTAGACTCTCCTGGGGATTTGTGATATCTGACAACGCCACCAATATTGTGCGGGCATTACATCTGGGCAAATTCCAGCACGTCCCATGTTTTGCTCACACAATAAACTTGGTGGTGCAGAATTTTCTGAAAAGCGACAGGGGCGTGCAGGAGACGCTTTGGGTGGCCCAAAAAATTTCTGGCCACTTTCGCCATTCAGCGACTGCGTGCCGAAGACTGGAGCGCCAGCAAACACTCTTGAACCTGCCCCGCCATCACCTGAAGCAAGAGGTTGTGACGCAGTGGAACTCAACCCTCTATATGCTTCAGAGGATGGAGGAGCAGCAAAAGGCCATACAAGCCTATACATCCACCTATGACATAGGCAAAGGAGGGGGTATGCACCTGACTCAAGCGCAGTGGAGAATGATTTCTGTGTTGTGCAAGGTTCTCCAGCCCTTCGAACTTGCCACACGTGAAGTCAGTTCAGACACAGCCAGCTTGAGTCAGGTCATTCCCCTCATCAGGCTTTTGCAGAAGCAGCTGGAGAAAGTGAAGGAGGAGCTAAGACGGAGCGATTCCGCTCGGCATGTGGGACTTGTGGATGAAGCCCTTCATTCACTTTGCCAGGATTCCAGGGTGGTCAATCTGTTGAAATCAGACCACTACATTTTGGCCACCGTGCTTGATCCTAGGTTTTAAAGCCTATGTGGTGTCTCTCTTTCCGGCCGACACAAGCCTGCAGAGGTGCAAAGACCTGCTGGTGAACACACTGTCAGCTGAAGCGGAACGTGACACGTCAACGGCTCCTTCTTCATTTTCTCCCGCAACTGGGGCTGCCAGGAAAAAACTTAGGTATCCTAAGCAACCCGCTGGCGGTGATGCAGGGCAGGCAGGACCAAGTTTGGACATCTGGTCCGGACTGAAGGACCTGGCAACAATTTCTGACATGTCTACTGTCACTGCATATGATACTGTCACCATTGACAGAATGGTGGAGGATTACATCGGTGACAGCATCCAAGTAGGCATGTCAGACAGTCCATACCTGTACTGGCAGGAAAAAGAGGCAATTTGGAGGCCCCTGTACAAGCTGGCTCTATTTTACCTGAGTTGCCCCCCCTCCAGTGTGTACTCCGAAAGAGTGTTTAGTGCAGCCGGGAACCTTGTCAGCGAAAGGCGTAGGAGGTTGCTTCCACAGAATGTGGAGAAGATGATGTTCATCAAAATGAATTATCAGCTCTTCCAGGGAGACCAGCCTCCAGAAGGTACAGAGGGACCTGTGGTGGTGGATTCATGTGGGGACGAGTTAATACTTTGTGAGGATGAGGATGTACACACTGAAGAGGGTGAGGAATCGGTGGATGAGGAGGATGAGGATGACATCTTGCCTCCGTAGAGCCAGTTTGTGCAGGGACACATTAATTGCCAGCTTGTTTTGTGGGGGCCCAAACGAACCAATCATTTCAGCCACAGTTGTGTGGCAGACCCAAGCGCTGAAATGATTGATTTGTTAAAGTGTGCATGTCCTGTTTATACAACATAAGGGTGGGTGGGAGGGCCCAAGGACAATTCCATCTTGCACTTCTTTTTTTTCTTTGCATTATGTACAGTTTGGGGCCTAGTTTTTCTAACTGCCATTCTGTCTGCCACTGCAGTGTCACTCCTAGATGGGTCACGTGTTTGTGCCGCCCACTCGTGTCGCTTAGCATAGTCATCCAGCTACCTCGGTGCAACCTTTTGGACATAAAAACTCTATTGTGAGGTGTGAGGTGTTCAGAATAGACTGGAAATGAGTGGAAATTAAGGTTATTGAGGTTAATAATAGCATAGGAGCAGAAAAACCTACAAATTCTGTGATTTTAGCTGTTTTTATGCTTTTTTAAAAAAAAATACAGATCCAAAACACAAAACCCAGAACCCAAAACACGGAAGGGTGGTTTTGGCAAAACCAATCCAGATCCAAAACACGAAGAAAGATCCAGATCCAAAACCAAAACACAAAACACGAAAAGTGGCCGGTGCACACCCCTACTTAAAACCTGGACTGTTAGCAGGGGCAGATCTAGACTTTTCTTTTAGAGGGTGATTTAATAATTTATCGTGACTCTTCCTTTCTCCTGTCCTGGCACCTCCCCTTTCTGGTCCCAACTCCTCCCCTTTACCATTGTTTTTTTTAATAAATATTTTTATTTTGGTGGTCACATGGATTATTTTTATATTTCTTATTCCTTTTTGTCGCATTCGCAGATAAAAGCTGATATATATGTTCATGTAGCCCCTGTAGACAGGATGTATCATGTACATCCCACCCCTTATCATATGTATACCAGCATATATTGATGCCATATGCATGATTACTTACGCACGGGACAACTCTTCCGATAAGAGCTTTCCTATGGAAAGGTTTGACTTATGGGTTTTTGACCCTGGGCCAGCACATGCAGGGGGAAGGAGGGAGCAGAAGGAACTCTATCTGGGATTTCTGCGGAAAAAAGCCCATAGATTTCTAAGACAATCAGACATGTGCAGGAAGATCACACTGCCCGGGACAGTTTGAAAGTTTGTCCTGTCAATGCCCAGGACAAACAGCACTAGAACCTGCTCAATGTAGGTGCCCAAATCTGCAGCCACTTACTTGGGTGAGGCAGGCTAGAGAGTACATATGACTGTGGACAGGATCACGCCTGCTGCTGCTGACTGTTATTACAGATTTCTGCAAACTGCAGTGTAGCCTCAGCGGCTCCATGAGCTGAACGTACAGCAACCCCCACCCCCATCTTAGTCTGGCTTATGATGGAGAAATAACTTTCTGGACACTGCAGCCCTCCCCCACCATCTTGGAGCTCCGTTCATAGCACAACCTAATAAATCATGCAAACAGGCTGATCCATCCCATAGACTAGGGATGACCATCGGTGTGGTTACCATCGATGGCAATATAGCAAGTAGCCATTGATGGTTACCAACTATGCAATGGATGCCCATTGATGGTTTCACCAACCAATGGCCATCCCTGTTTTTTGACTGACTGGCCCATGGGCCAAACAGAACCTGTGGGCGAGGCTTCGTGGGTGCCAGGGGCAGAGCTATGCTCCGAGTCCCCGCACGTCATAAAAAAGAAGTATATATATATGGTTATGCTTATACATCGATAGAGGGAAATTGGTTCTCCCCTAACCATGCCAAAAGCATTTGACATCAGCCATAAACCATCGATGATTATGAATCATCGATGGACAATAGCCATCCCTACCGTAGATTTAACTCCTGAGGGTGTGTGTATAGTGGGATCTTAACCTGTGTAGTGCAGGATTGCAGAAAGAGATGATCAAGGATGGACTTTACTAGGGGGGAAGCGATCACTCCACACCCCTGGATATGCCACTGACTGTTAGGGTGCTTTGAGATCCGAGTTTGGGTGTACACCATTGCTCAAAATAATGCGACTACAGCATAGGCTATTAATTCCAGGTACAGATGCGCCCAGTTACATTGTGCACAAACGTGTGCATGCATTGCGCCATGTGATCCCCTGCGCCTACATATGCTATGTTACGCTACGAGGCGCACTGAAATCACATCATGCATTCCTATGAAGGCGCAGTCGCGTACGCAGTGCGCATATTCACCTGCGGGTGCGCATCTTGCACTATGCGTGGAGCGATTTGCTGTTCCGATGGCAAGTATATAGCTGGGCATATCTATAAATCGGAAGGGCACAGGGACTGGGCAGAGAGCTGGGGGACATACAATGATGTAAGAGTACCGTTTTCATAGAGTTCTGTACCTATCAGCTACACACAGCTGAGACAGTTTATGGGGCCAATGCAGAGTTGAACTTAAGACAGCCGTAATTACACTTGTACAGTATGTATTGTGCACACAGAAGCAAATGAAGAAATTCACCCGTATGCTGAGCTGTACGGGAAACAGTCGGGAAGCCGACGGACGTAATCCCGACCGCAGGCTTCCTGACTGTCTAATCCCTGCAAGGCACTAATGACAGGCGTCGAAATCCTGACGCCTGTCATTAGATCTACGCCAGGAGCCCAACACCCAGGACAGCCGCAGGGGGGAAAGGGTTAGGTTAGGGGCTCCCGGGGGGGGGGGATTTAGGGTTAGGGCCCCCCCAAGAGGTTAGGTTTAGGCTAGGGGAAGGGGGGGTTAGGGTTAGTCACTTAGGGGGGATTAGAGTTAGGCACTTGGGAGGGAGATTAGGGTTAGGCACCCCTAAGGGAAGGTTAGGGGGTAGAATAGGGTTATACTTACCTTTTGACGATCGGGATTTTCACCCCTGCCGGGCTGCCGCTGTCGGGATTTGGCCGGCCGGCGGTAAATCATACTGATTCCAGCTGTATGCATTGCCTGTACCACACAGCGCCTATCTGTATGTGTGCTGCCATAGCTTACATCATTATCAGTGCGCACTTGCACCAGCCTTTTACTTTGTGAAAGAAATCCATCTTAAAAGAGATGGATCTCTGCATAAATGAATGAGTTTCTAAAGCCCTAATATTCGGGTGCTATGAATAAAAAAGGGGATATTATATAGAATTATATTACCTTGCTTGGTAATACCCCTCACCTGCTTGGATTTGAACAGAGATTGATTGTATAGGACCTGATCAGAGGTGGACACTATTGCAGCCGCGACTGTGTCTATTGCCGCACCGTAACTGCGCCTTTATGCTAATGCCGCAGCCGACAGGATTGGTACAGAGGCACCCACTGGCTGCAGCACTAATCTGTCACTGTACGAATTAAGACACACCTTCGGCCGCATCGTTTGCACCATCGGAGATTGCACCGGTCCTATGAAAGGCACAGTACAACTGCAACTTAAGACGCAGTCATTGGCTGTAACATGTCCGCGACTTGCCCACATTTTCTAGCTGCCCCCCACTTACCACGCCTGGCGAAAGTGCATCTCTGCATTCAAATTGGTACTGCGGCTCCCAGCATTAACCATCGGGAAGAATGCGCATCGTGACTCAAGCTCATGCGCAAACTGAAAATATCGGTCGCTAGCATCCTATAATCAGTACAAAAAAAGGAAAACCAGAGCTAAAGAGGATTTGGTTTAATATATAAAATATATATTTTTTTTTCATTTTTGCCTAGCCCGCAATTCCATCAGCATGACCTCAACACTTATGTGCAAACACCCTGTTACAACCCGCCTATGCCACTATTGCCGCAAGGTAAGATGCAGACGAGTTGCATAGGACTCTGAATTATCCTTCCCAGTGTGTACTGAGGCCCTGATTCAGAGGCGCTCGCAAAAAACGAGCGCTCGCTCTGAATCATGGCGGCGCTTGTTTTTTGTTGCGGCCTCTTGGCAGCTCACATAGCTGGTGACCACCCACAGTTATGCAAGCGGCCAGGTGATGGTCTCGATGGTCAAGACTTTCGCGACCATGGGGCTTGCGACGAGACCCTTACGGTAGGGTCTCGTGTCCGCAAGGCCCAGTGGACTTCTTGCTCTAATAGAGCAGGAAGTCCACCTACTGACATCACGAGTGATGTCAGTAGGGCCGCCCTGCAGGAACGCCTCCGTTTGCCCAGCCACCCCCCTCCCCGCCTTTGAAATGTGGAGAGCTGTCGATCAACATCGACAGCCATCCCTTTTGGATGCGAGCGCTGGAGCGAGTGCTTTTTGCGCTCGCTCTGGGGCTCGCGCATGCACACTGGCCAACCATCGAACACGCTTGCGAGCAGGTCTGAATCAGGCCCTGAGTTAATATTCAGCCAGTACATCCAGCTGGAACTAGAGACATCAGATGGAAATATGGCACTTTGTAGTTGTACCTCATGCCTCAGTGACATCACTAGTTCCTTCTGAATTATTAGGTTGTGTTCTCATGAATATTGCTTCAGTGCACACAATGGCTACCGGTGCAGTGAGCAGGCAACAAGCGCACATTAACTAAAAATGCAGATAAGTGGAGTTAATAAAGACAAGGTAATACCTGTAGTACAAATAGACGCAACCCGAATCTTATCTTTACTAAGGAAAAGGCTCTCGAGTTTGGCCGATGGGGAATTGAAGCGTCCAGAGTTGTCCTGAATTCTCTCCCGAGTTGAGGTTAGTAAATTTCTGAGTTGTAAAAAATGGCCAAACTCTCCAGAGAATGCTAACCCCTTAGTGCATTACATTGGCCACATGCACTTTGTTTTTATTGTGCATACTGATAGTTCAACCAATGTTCAAGTATCTTTTCTAAAAACTTTTATTACAAATTCAAATGCATGTTTTAAAAATAATCACAATCTCGTAGTTGACTGTTTGCACAATATCCTCTTCACCTTCTACACCTTTTATGTTTAATTTAATACCTAAGTAAATCCCCTTGGAATGTACTTGTTTTTGTAATTCTCAATCATACACATGTAAGGTATTATCCTGCAGATAATACCTTACATAACTTCTCAGTGAGATTATTTTGTGCACTTTCTGTGACTACTGGGCAACTTTTTCATGTTATCTCTCTCTGATTCTTGATACATCTCCCCACAGTCTATACCTAATTTTACTTTCTACTGAAGATTCAAAATATCATTCCCAATATGATCAGTACTCTGTAGAACAGGTAATGAGCCTAATACTCTGGCACAGGTCTCTGTGCACAGAGCAGCTTTAATTTGCCAGTGGAGCCACTCTCCCGGTCCTACAGCACATTGCCGCATCTAGAATATGGACCGTGTCAAGAGTAGGGTGAGGAAGGTGGTAGCACAGGCAAATGCCCAGCCCGGTAAGAGATTTGCCAGGCGCTGGCTATGGCAGCACCTAATACATTCCACATTCTTTTCACCCCTAAAAATCAGTATATTACAATATAAGATCCCAATATTCTTAGGGGTATATTTACTAAAGTGAGAGTTTTAGAAGTGGAGATGTTGCCCATAGCAACCAATCAGAATCTAGCTATTATCTTTTAAAATGTGCTAGTGTGACTGGGGTCATCAGTGCAGGGCCTGATCCATGCCGGAATCCAGTGTCCACTGGACCGGCAGGCGTCGCCATTCCGGGCATCGCGGTACGGCGGCAAGAGACGGGGCTGGACGAGCTTGCATCTGAAAAGATTCAAGCTCGTCCAATCAAAGATGCGGATTTTGAACTTGGCGCCATTTGCGAGCCAGTAATGGCTCGCGGGTGGACAGCCAATCCGGTTCTGGCATGGCGAGCCAATCACGGCTCGCCGCTTCATAACTCCGCCCCCTCACGGATCCGAATATTAGGCGCTGCTGAGCGGGACGAGTCAGTCTGTCGGCGGGGATCAAGAGAAGAGGATCGTCTGCAAGGAAGAAGAGCTCCAGGGGCGCTGGAAGATGCCAGAAGACGCCGCGATCAACACCCAAAGGCAGAAGTACCGCGGCTGAATGAGGACTGTGGCTGAACGAGGAAGGCGGCGGCTGGCGGCGGGGAGCAGAGCCGAAGCTGAGGACGAGAGAGCTCTACAGTGGTGGGAAGTTAAAGAACTTCACGAAGTTCCCCACTGCAGACTCTCCCGACGAGAAGGGTAGGCCGCCATGGGCCACCTTCACATACCTTTAAACTCCTCCCTAGACCACCAGGGTTTGGTCATTAGGCCCGTGGCGCAATCAGGTGCAAGGCCTGGGGGCAGAGCGTCGGGCACTAGGCCCGGGCCTATAAGTGGGCATTAGGCCCTATAGTTTTCCACCACAGGCGGCCCTGCAGTTTAAAGTGGTCTGGCATTAGGCCCAGATCACTAGACAGCACCACAGGTGGCCCTGCAGAATAAAGTGGTCTGGGCATTAGGTCCATATCCCTAGATATTGGCCATAAGTAGGTGGGACTGAATTATAAAGTGGTCTGGGCATCAGGCCTAGATCACTAGAGACTGCCCACAAGTAGGTGGACCTGCATAATAGAGTGGCCTGGGCACTAGGCCCAGATCACTAGGTATCGGGCACTGGTAGGTGGGCTCATGTGAAAAGGTAATCTGGGTATTAGACCCAGGTCACCCATGAGGTGGGCCTGAGTATTAGGCTCACGCTACTGAGCATTCTTCCTCAGGAGTCAGTGCAAAAGGCTGTCCGGCCACGGCGCTGAATCTACGCAGTGGGGATTCTGAAGACTCAGGCTAGAGGAGCAAGGTAAAAGACAGCAGTGTTGTCCTAAAGGGCACAGACAGGGCTGGCCGGCCGGGAAGAGAGAGAGGGGCAGCTGTATTGAGAATGTTTCTGCTAGATGTGTATTGTCACTAAGCCTAGTTTATGTAGTGTGTAAAAGAATGTTTATTTGTTGGCTGCATTGAATCTTCTCATTACTATAGCAGAGAATTTGCGGAGGAACGTATCTTCCTGCACACCTAGTTTCCGGAAGTGAAGTTCATGCTTTCGGGCATACAATCAGGTAACCCAGTTGGTACAGCATTGTATGTGTGATTTGTCTGTGAAGGAAGGGGGATTGTTTTGTTTTGATTCTTAGGGGCTGGCGGACAACTCGTCAAGGTGACAAGAAGTCTAGTGTGAGTATCTCTCAGTGTCTGTCTGTCCTTCACCTGAGCGTCAGATAGGGGATCTCTTACAACGCTGGGAGATCAAAACATTCAGTATTTCTCTTTCTGTCTGTTCTCTCCTTGAGCATCGGTTAGGGGATCTCGCACAACGGTGGGAGATCCAAAATACACCTGAGTGTGTGAGCACTGTATAGGTGAAAACTGGGTAGCTGAGGCTTCGTGCCAATGATGACCATTCACCCAACCGGCGAAGGTTGCGATAATCCCTAGTGTTTATAGTGTCACCAGGGACAGGAGGATTATTATTGATTACCCCATTCTCTTACAGCTTCAGGATTGTTTGAAACCGATACTTAATCGGTGAAGAGGATCTGGATTATAGGCCAGGTTGTAATTCGGGAACGAAGATTCCAGGACTCTGCCATAGGAAAGTGGTGAGTGTTGGCTAACGAGCTTTCGCTAACGGTCCACACTAGTTAAACGTTAAGTAGAATGTGATTGGTTGCTATGGGCAACATCTCCATTTCTATAAACTTTGGGCCTAATTCAGACCCGCTCGCAAGCGCTTGAGCACTCGCGAGTGGGTCAACGGTGTGCTCTGCGCACGTGCAGCGGCCGCACTGCGCGTGCGCAATCCCCAGAGCGAGAGAGAAATTCTCTCGCTCCGTGGCTCACTACAAAAGGGGCGGCTGTCGATGTTGATCGACAGCTCACCCTGTTTTGTAGTCGTGGCGAGGGGGTGGCTTCACAAATGGGGGCGTTCCCATGCGAACATCTGCCGTTTGTGGACGGCCCCACTGACATCACCAGTGATGTCAGTGGGAGAGCTTCCGGCACTATTAGAGCCAGAAGCTCTCTTGGGCTTGCGGCCACGAGACCCAACCACAAGGGTCTCGTCGCAAGCCCTGATGGTCGCGATGGCCTTGACCATCGTGACCATCATCCTGGCCGCTCGCAATAGCTGTGGGTGGTCACCCACAGCTATGCGAGCGGCCAGGAGGCCGCACAAAAAAAAAATCCTTGATTCAGAGCGCGCACACTGATTCAGAGCGAGCGTCTGTCTCTGAATCAGGCCCTCTGGCCCCTATTTAACAACGAATGTGATACTAATGAAAAATTCACTGGTATTTACCAATATTTACCCCTCTGGCGAGATTCTGCTAAGTCCTCCTCCTCTGCAAGGAACTCCGCTGGGCTGCTGGTAGCCTAACGCTGCCGGCGACGGGGGTCTGGTGTAATGCGCATGCACAATGGTCCATCTGCGCATGTGCATGACACGGGGACCCGGCAGTGCCTGGAAGGCTTCGCTGAAGCCGGAAAGTCACCGCTGAGTCTCCATTGCTGGCAATGGGAAGCGTATCTCTCTCATCTAAAAGATGGCGAGAGCGATGCTTGACTAACAGCGGTAATCTTAGACTACGGCTGTTTGTTAAATCAAGCGAGTGCTAAAGGGGTTATGCTTTGTTGTAATATAGGGGCCTCTCACTTTAGTAAATATACCCTTAAGTGCTAACGCTCACTGAAAATGTGACCCTCTTAGCTCAGGCTGTAACATACTGTATTACTGTGCATTCAATAGATCCTACTGGCAGGGAATCATTTACTGTCATAGACACAGCACAGTATTTGTGAAAATGTGGAAAATATGTGTTAATTCTGTCTTTCTATTTTAAGACTGTACTATGCTTAATATAGATGTATTCCTCAAAGCAGATGCATTTTCAGCACTGTCAGTCATGCACACACCTAGGTACTTATCAGAAGGATGTACAGTAGCTGGAGATTCCCAGTGGGGATGTGCTGTCTGTTTATGTATGCAGCCATCATCGCATTTTAAAAGCTCCAGTTCCATGATGCTCCGATTGGATGAGTTTTACAAGTCATTACAAACAAAGCTGGGTAGATTTAGTACTTTTTCCAGCCAAGCAGGAAAAAAAATGTAAAGTCTGACTTGTATGCAAATAAACTATATTTACATTTGAAATATATCAATGCAAAATATACATTTCTCAATTAGTGGCATAAGGGTAATGAACTGACGTATGTACTTCTTGTATTTATGTTCTAGGTGGGAATATTCTTAGGTTGTAGTTATATACTATTAATTGGGCCCCTTTCTATTTCAAAGTATTCTTATGCTTTCCAGTAATAGTGTTACAAAATAAGTGTGAAAGTTTAAAGGATGTAAATATAAAACTCTGTCAGAAAAATTCATGTCGGTCAGTTGCAGGACCTCTATAGGGTATCCCATCCCTAGGGAGTAATACCAATAGATAAATAATTAAAGTTGACCCGCGCTAGATTATGTAGTATTGTAGGAGTTAATCACAGATGGCAAGAGGATTAGATACAGAGAGTATGTAAGAAATATATGGAACCAGGTTTTAAGTCCTAAATATATTTATTAAATTCCTGTGCTGGGTCTAACGGGAGTCACAGTGCTCCTCTTATCAGCTACATTTGATAATGTTAAAAGTCACGAATAAACCTCATTGGAGTATGTATCATTCTTCATATGTATTGGGCTGTCTCTATGAAAAAATGAGAAAAGTGTCCAAAAAAAGAGTCAATGCGTGATGAATGTTTAGGTGCTGTGTCTGGCGGAGCGGCGTCCCGTGACCCCAGGTGCACAACTTACCCAAGTCTCCCCCTCTGGCGAGCGATCAGGTTATCTTCTGTGTCGTCCGTTCACTGTCTGCTGCGCCTCTATGTGCCAGCGTGTGAGGGTGACATGCTAGCTGGGATGCAGGATACTCACCTGTCCACTGCAAGACTTACGGGGTGGCGCAGAGGTGTATCTAAAAAGGGGTGTATCTAAAACTGGTGCAGGGCGTGCGGTGTACATGGGTCCCTGGGTCAAGGGAGGGTCCGCACTGCACGCCCTGCACCCATATTATCTAATACTTACCTCTTCAAGGTCCCGTGTCGTGTGTCCCAGCCCTGCACAGAACGCCGGTTAATGGCTGCTGCGCCCATTTCTCCAGTGTTTTGTGCATGCGCAGTGAGGATATTGTTGGGAAAATGCCAGCCGCACCATTTCCCTGGTGACCTGCGCATGTGCAGTAGACTCTGGGCACACTTTAGTGCCCAGAGTCTACTGATGCTGCGGTCGGTGGTCGGACGTGTCAGTCTGCTGCCGGCCGCTGAGGTGAGAGGAGGGGGCCCCAGTCGGGTAATGTACACGGCCCCTCCTCTCTTAACCTGGAAGGCCGTGTTATCGCAAGACTACGCGGACTCTGGATCTCAGCTGGGATCCAGCCGCTCATCTTGATCAACTCGAGGAGGCTTTTAATAAACAGCTGGTGGCGGTTGGTATACAAGGCCTGATTCAGAGCTGGACGCTATTTGCGCTCGCTCGTTTAGAAAAAGGGGCAGGCTATTTAAATTGAGCGCTCGCTCTTTGCGGTCTGTTGACGCCTCTATGTCTGAGCGAGCGAACGAAATATGCGCTCGCTATTTTGTAAAGACGCCCCCTGGCCGCTCGCATCCTACGTCATCTCCGCTATTTATTTGATTAATCGAGTACATCAAAAGGACGTATGAACTGCTCGCAGTGCTTGTGGTAGAATTTTCCTACCGCAATCATGCGAACAGTTTAGGCTAAGAAACAACCAAGTGACGTGGACGATGACGCTGCTTTGTTAATTATGCACACCCTTAAAACTCCCGTTTTGACCTTTTTTGCTCGACTGCGTTCGGATCTCCACTCCCCGTTTTCAAGCACCTTCCCCTGTTACCACCCACAAATGGCCTCATTCTGTCACTCAAATTAGCAGGGATTCGCTATTTTGCGAGCACACAATTTCCGACCGCAATGACTGGTTCGCGCATGCGTATTACAACCCGTACGCATGCGCAGTTGTGCGAACATCGCTCGGAGCGAATGAGCAGCCGCTTACGAGCGACTCTGAATCAGGCCCACAGTGTAATTTGTAATGCAATGCTTCCAACGCGTATCAGCCATTCGGCCTTCCTCAGAGAAATCTGTATGCTCAATAAACGATGTGCTACCCTTATATAGGGATCTAAGGAGCTCATTCAGACCCACTTGTTAGAAGTGTTCGCTCGTACCCAGCATATGCAAATCATGTGCACGTCCAGCAAGGCAGGCGATCGCAAGGCAAGGCATTAGCACGCCCACTATGCCTTGGCGTGCGATCACTTTGTGTATGCAGACGCCCACCGGCCATTCATAAGACGCCCACTTGCGCACGTCATCTCCTTGAACTGCTTGAAACCATTGTTGAATCGACCACCATCGGATGCAATCGCAGCACTTGAGGTTGACTATACTATGCTGCAAGCACTGCGATCACTTCAGTGTGAAATTCAACCAGGTGACGTGTACAATGACGCTGCCTGTCAATTATGCATGCCTCTGACACTCAGGCACGCCTGCGTTCGCATCTCCACTCCCTTGTTTATAGTGGCCTGCCCCTGTTACCACCCACAAACGGCCTCTCCTGTCACTCATTCAGCTGGGCTGTCTATGCTGGGTGAGCGAACGCTTCCTGATCTTTCGCAGTGGTTCACGCATGCGCATTGCAATGCATACGCATAAGCAGATTGCAAATATCGGCCAGCTACGAGTGAACGCATCCTAGCGAGCGGGTCTGAATCTGCTCCTAAGTGCGGCGCCATCTTTGTTGTGGTCTATCCTGTGTGCCATCTTAGTTTTGGGAATTCTATACAGGAGTCATCTTGGAAATGGATATGATTGTACTGATGCCATTTTAGGTTAGCGAAATGTATTCCTTCGGTAATAGGTGGTATTAGTGACAGTAAACCCTACCATGTTTTATGGATAGTGCCTGTTATTGGTGGCCATCTAAACATACGTACAGTATATCATACATGAGTGTGTTAAGAATATATGATGTTAATAATAATATGGTAGTTACCCCTGTTGTTTAATAGGTGATCTTGTTATTACTGGCCAATTATGACCAGCAGCAATTTCTCTAAAAATAGGGGGGGACGGGGGGGCGGATCTAACATTATAGTACAAGGTTATCTTGTTTGCATCAATTGTTAATTACCACATTAATTTCATTATCTATGTTGAGGCAACAGAGTTTCAGGGTCATCAGGGTGAAAATCCATTTGAGCTCTTCTCTATTAAGCACCACCTCTCAAAGTCTCCCCCCCCCTTCCAATTCTTTTCTATCAGGGAGATCCCCAAGAATTGTAGGCCCTCTGGGTTCTGATTAAGGGCCTGATTCAGAGCTGAACGCTCTGACCAGAGCACTCGCTCTGAATCAGGGCCCTCCTCCCTTTTTTTGGAGCGTCCTCATGGACGCTCGCATAGCTGTGGGTTACCACCCACAGCTATAGCGAGCGTCCATGATGATGGTCGCGATGGTCTTACCATCGCGACCATCGGGCTTGCGACGGAGACCCTGAGGTAGGGTCTCGCTGCCGCAAGCCCTGGAGTGATTTTGGCTCTATCAGAGCCAAAATCACTCCCACTGACATCACTAGTGATGTCAGTGGGGTCGGCTTGAGACGGTAGGCGTTCCCATGGGAACGCCCCGGCATGCCCACCAAAGGAGGCGTGCTGTCAATCAACATCGACAGCACGCCCCCTTTGGTGCGAGACCCGGAGCGATGGAGAGCCCGTCACTCGCCGGGTCTCGCGCATGCGCACGACGGAGCACCCTCCGTCGTGCGCATGCGCAGTGGGGGGACTTCAACCCGCTTGCGAGCATACTGCCGCTCACGTGCGGGTCTGAATGACCCCCTATGTCTTTCCTTGAAATGCAGAAAAAGGCTGTGTGTGTCCATCATTTTGTCACTTTACGGATGTGTTCAGAAACTCTCACTTTTAATCTGCGTGTAGTCCTGCCTACTTACTGTAAGCCACAGGGGCATTCAAGTAAATAAATGACCCCTGTGCTGTAGCAGCTGATGAGTTGTTTGATCCTATAAGTTACATTCGTGGAATTTGATTTAAACTGTTCTATTCTCTTGGTAGTGGTGTGTTCTTTCTTGCAGTTGTGACATGTAGTGCAATGATAAAATCCTTCTCTGACACTGCTGTGATATAGGGTAATAGTAAGTAACCAATTTGTCACTTTTGATGTGGTTCCTCACTAGTCGCTATTTTAAGTCTTGTGCTTTTCAGTGTATGATCTTAGGGTTATCTGGTAATATATCTGTTAGAGTCTCGTCTCCCAGCAGCACATGCCAGTGTTTATTCAGGATCTGCTTCAGTTCCCTTGTGTCTTTATTGTATTGGGTGATAAACGCAGTTTTGAAGGAATTGCTTCCTTCTTTCTCGCTATTTTTGAACGTGAGTAGTGTGTCCACATCCAGATTTTCTACTTTCTGACAAGTCTCATCTACCATCTGTCGGTCATATTCCTTGGCTAGGAATTGTTCTTTCATATCTCGACTCTGAACACTATAATGCTCTATTTTGGTGCAGTTTCCCCTAATTCTGGTGAATTAGCTGGTGAAACTCTGTTAGACCTATTTAATCATATGCTTGTTTACTGTATGTGGCACTTTTTGACGTTTCTCTACTAGTAGCTTCTATGTATACAGTATGTCTGCAGGGAATGTAGTCAAAGGTCGGCAATGGCAATGTCGACATTCATAATGTGGACATAAAAATGTTGACAGTAATTATGTTGACAGGCAATGTTACGACATTCTCAGAATGTCAACTTCGTTTGACCTTATTAGAATATCAACTTTAGGGTTAGGCTGTGGGCCGGAGGGTTAGCTGTGGGGCAGGGGTGTATCTATAATGGGTGCAGGGCGGCCCGCACCGCACACTCTGCACCCATATTATGTAAATCGTACCTCTCTGAGATCCCTCGTCGGGTCTCCCAGCGCTGCTCGAACGCCGGAAAATGGTTGATATGGACATTTTTCCAGTGTTTTGCGCATGCGCTGTGAGGAAATCGCCGGGTAATTGGCGGCCGTGCCATGTCCTCGGCGATCTGCGCATGCGCAATAGACTCTGGGCACACTCTAGTACCCAGAGTCTATTGATTCTGCAGTGGCCGACCAGCCATGTCAGTCGGCTGCTGGCCACCGGAGTGAGAGGAGGGGGCCTGTGATTCGGGAGCCCCCTCCTTTCTAAAGATGCTCATGCTGTGGGGGGAGGTTGGGGTTAGGCTGCATGAGGAGGTTATGATTAGGCTGTGCGGGGAGGTTATGATTAGGCTGCGTGGGGATGAGGAGGTTAGAGTTAGGTTGCGTGGGGGGTTAGGATTAGACTGTGAGGGGAGGTTACAGTTCAGGGTTAGGCTGCGTGGAGAGGTTAGGATTAGGCTGCATGGGGAGGTTAGGATTAAACTGTGTGCAGAGGTTAGGGTTAGACTGTGTGGGGAGGTTAGGATTAGACTGCGTGGGGGAGGTTAGGGTTAGGCTGCTTGGGGAGGTTAGGATTAGATTGTGTGGGGAGGTTAGGATTAGACTGCGTGGGGAGGTTAGGATTAGATTGTGTGGGGAGGTTGCAGGGGGAGGTTAGGGTTGGGCTGCATGGGGAGGTTAGGATTAGACTGTGTGGGGAGGTTAGGGTTAGGCTGGAGGGGAGGTTGTGGTTAGGTTGCAGGGGGAAGGTTAGGATTAGGCACTAGAGGGAGTGTTAAGGCTAGGGATTAGGGTTAGAGAAGAAATGCCAGAACGCCGGAGGAACAGAGGTCTGACCCAGAAGTCACAGTCACATAACCAATGGGACCCGGAAGGGGCCACTGGAGCCGCTGCAGACATCAGGAGCAGGTAAATCACCTCTGGGCCAACAAGAGCGATACATTTTAACATGTCAACATTTCATCAATGTCTATATGACGAAAGTCGACATAGTAAACGCCAACATTATGACCATGTCGACAGTCTCGTGTTAGCATGATGAGTGTCAAAATTATAACTGTCAACATATCATACCAATCAGTCTGCAGAGAATTACACTGTATGCAGCGTGGTCTTGGATTCAGCAGGCTGAGAGGCTAGTGGCAACAAAAGGGTGTTCTGAACCTGCTTCTAGAAGCAAACAATTTTTATAACCTTGGTTTGTGATCTGAGGAGATATGGGCTTTTTTTTATTATCTTTGATTATTCCTATTGTACTAAGTTGACAAACTATTTTCAATTGCTCTATACACTCCCAGGAGCATTTTGTATGTTCCCAAATAAAGTGTTTCCTCATTGACCTAAACGACTCCCCTGACAATCTTAGTTAACAGTAATATGACAGGTGCAGATCTAGCCCATAAAGGATGCCTGATCTCCCTATGTTTTTAAACCTATCTTTCCAGAAGCCTGCTAGTCACATGATTGTATGGGAGGAAGAGTATCTGGAATTAAGATATTTCAGACCAATTATATAAGGCAGAGGATCACAAACTCAGTCCTCAAGGCACCCTAATGGTCCATGTATTAGGGATAACTATGCCTGGGAACAGGTAACGTAATTAGTACCTTAGTCTTTAGATTTAACCATCTGTGCTGAACCATGGATATCCTTAAAACCTGGACTGTTAGGGTGCTTTCAGGACCGAGTTTGGGAAACTTAGGGCAAAATTTGCTAAGCGGTGGGTTCTAAACCCCGGCGGTTTAGTGGTGGTTTGACGGTGAGTTCTAAACCCCGGGGGTTTAGTGGCGGTTTGGTGGCGGTGTCTAAGTGACAGCTGTGTTCTATTCTAAAATGTGTTTTGATGACGGTTTTGCAGTGGTTTTGGCCTCAATAAATCTGCGCATAGCAAAACTGCCGCCAGACCACCACCAAACCGCTGGGCGTTTGGAACCCGCCACTTAGTAAATTTTGCCCTTAGACTCCAATAACCATAAGATTCTGCAAGATCCACACTAATGCTCCTCTACGAGGCACCGTTCTATGGGGGTATAAATTTACTATTCTGGTGCCCTATTCAGCCGTTATAATTATTATAGGATTCAACAGATCTGCCTGCCCTCCCGTGTGCTTTGTCTGTGGCAAAATGGACCCTTATCATCAGTTGAACTGCGCTCACTTTGAGACTGATACGCAGCAAATCACAAACAAACGGAGCAATTTGCTCCTGGAACAAACCGCGTTGCAATCAATGCAAGGGGTGCAAATTCATTTGTTTGTTTTTGAATGCAGGGAAAATTCTGACTGCTTTGCATGAACAGGGAACTAATACTGGGCAGCTTTGTTTTTACACTGAGATTTTGAAATAAGCTGGGACACACCCTTCCCAAATTTTAAATCATCCCCACCTGCATAGTTAGTTGAGGTGCAAATTGCTTCTATTATTGTCCGATTTTTGATTTGCTCCTAACTCTGAAACAGACCTTTTATGTATTATTTAAAAGCATACAAAAGGTATGTTCTGGCATATCTGCTGTAAAGTAAACTGTAAAAATGAAACTAGATTATACAATAACTTTGTAGAGTACAACAGTAAACAGCTCTCTGTGAGCTGAGAGCAGAATTCAATGGCTACTGAAACGTAAACAAGATTAACTTTCTATTCCCTGCTCCCTATGACTGAATAAAAGTAACTTTCTCACAAATCTGATGAAACGAAATCAAATGCTATGTGAGTCTGGCAGTATAAATGTATCAGCACTTTATGACTTTTAAATTTTCTTTGCCAAATGAAGAACTATAAGATTTTATGACATTTGCAGCGATAATGACAGAAAGGCTTTAACACAGTCCATAAACTCTGAGAAATTGGTTCCTCAATAGTTTTGTAGTTGGGTGGAGTGATATCTGCAGCCTGCTCACATTATTGCGCGTTCGTAATGAATGATTTAGCTTCTGGGTGGGTAGATATATATGAATATGTACTGTTCCTTTCCGCCCCTTGTCTCAAAGCCGGCACTTGGTTGCTTATGGTCCCCGTAGCCTGAGGTGAATTTACCCAGAGGATAGTTTGAAGTTTTTTTAGAGATAGCGTATGAGTTGTCCTAGCAAAACGTAAAGTGAATAGTTCAGAAATGATATGTGACATTGTGGTGAATATTTGACTATTTCCTATTTACAAGCCACTCAATGCTACTGAATTTATTATTATTATTATTATTATTATTATTATTATTATTATTATTATTATTATATTATTATTATTATCATCCTGCATACACTATTTTATTTCATTTACCAACTGCAAATGTTGGGCGCTATGGGTCAGATATATAACAATCCAGTGTTGTACAGGACATGCAAGAGGCATGACACAGTACCAGGACACAGAGATGGACAAGGTAGGAGCAGACAAGAACGCATCAGGAAAGGGGTCCATGCTCATGAGAGATTGCTATCTCATATTCTTCTTGTTAGATCTTTTTTGTTATTGACAAAAGTTTTGTGTATTAGGCTAAACTTTTTATTGGGATTCCAAACCAACTTTTCTATCTCCCAATCTCTAGATGGGACACATTTCTCATAGGACAAAAAGCTCTACTGCCATTGAAAATTGTCACTTTGCCACCATGCAGAGCTTTTTATGAGATGCAGTCTTGATGCCAGTGAACGGTCACCCAGACGTCAATATACCGACGCCGGTATCCCGATGGGTGTCAGAATGCCGACGCCACTATCTCAAAGAGATCAAGATACCGACGTCGGCATCAAGACAACCAGCATCCCGAAGGTAAGTATGCAGGTTAGGGTTAGCCCGGGGTTGGGGGGTCAGGTTTAGGAACCTCCCGGGGTAGGTTAGGGTTAGGCACCGACCAGGGAGGGTTAGGTCACGGGGAGAGGGGGGGTTAGGGTTAGGCACCACCGGGGGGAGGTTAAGGTTAGGCACCAGCTCGTCAGGGTTCGGTTTAGGGTGCGGGAAGGGGGGGGTTAGTGTTAGGCACCACCAGGGTGAAGTTAGGGTTAGGCACCACCAGGGGAGGGTTAGGGGGGGAGAGGGGGAGGGTTAGTGTACTTACCAGCCCCTGTCGGGATTTTGCACATCAGGATGCAGCTGTATGTCTTCTGGCCGCCGGCATCCTGTCCGCCAGTCATCCATACCAATTCCCTTGTTACAGCTGTATCCTATTTGTGTTGGGGGATACCGCAGGTAATAAATGCTCCAGCCATAAGAATGGCTTACCCATGTTTTTTACATGTATTACCACTATATCTATTCCATTGAAGCATTTTCAGTATGTTTGTATCACCTGTGAGTGATACAAACAAATATGTCACAGGTATACATCATTACTTACCCCCCCGGCGCAGTCCAGCAACGTCCTCCTCGTCGCCGGGGTCCTCCACTCAGCTGCCTAACACTGCCAACGCCGGCCTTTTATGTCATGCGCATGCGCAATGGTAAGTCTGTGCATGTACATGACTGTTTAACCTACCAGGGACCCAGCAGTGACTGGAAGGATTTGCTAAAGCCAGAAAGACTGCAGCCGAGTCCCACATCTCTTTCACCATCTAAAGATGGCAAGAGCGATGCAGTGATAAACAGCGGTAATCTTAGATTACCGCTGTTTGTTAAATATTAAAAGTATGACATAACCCTTTTAGCGAATGCAAAAATATTACACTTACAACTGTAAAGTTTATTAACCCCCTTACGAATGTAGTTTTTAAAATAAGTAATTGTTAGTATGATGTCACTTTAAGATACAGTATGTCAGGGCCGTAACTAAGGTAGTGCGGCCGATGCCATGGCACAGGGCACTGCAGGATAGGGGGGCACTGTTTGGGCCTGTCAATTTTTGGTTTATTATCATTCTCACTTGTAGCTTCCTCTTCTTTCATCCCCAGCATCTCCTGGCCTCCCCTATTTCTTCCCTGGCCCTTCCCCATGAGGCCATGTACCTTTTTTTGGGTGCGTTATGTTCCTATTTGAAAAATAGGGGGGCGCCATTAATCTTTCTGGCACACGGCACCAAAAAGTCTAGTTACGGTTATACAGTATGTTTTTGTTGGGAGATCAACAGCAGCACTCTGCACATCAGTATTTAAGTAAATGTTATTGATTTGTACCATTACTTTGTAAATGTAATGTAATTCTTCTGCCTTCAGGACTTTAAACAAACCTATTAAATATATTAAAATGTATATTTTGAAGTTAATCTTGCTATATTTATAGTGCTCCATTCCTTTTACATTGTACAATAATTCAAAAACACAGTGCAAATATTTTTACAGACATGTATACAACATTATATGTAGGTTACATTTATTCATGTATTGTCATGACAATAAATAACAGTCTGAGAGCATTAACATATATGTCTAACAGAATATTAGTGGCACAAATTCTAGTCACCTCATATCCTCTCCTAAATGATGTAATGTAATATACATTCCAAAAATAACTAATATATAAATTCATAGGCATCCTCCTATATGGAAAAAAAAACTGACCAGTCAGAGTAATCTGCTGTAGCCGTTGAATGAAATATATTATAGCAGGTTCTCCAGTTTTCACTCAAAGCCCAAAAACATACTGGTACTGTAGGTTACTTCGCCTATGACTAGAATTACACTAGAGTGTGTGTTTGTGTGGAGACTGCAGAGTTTGAGAAGTGCTCTTTTCCTGACAAAGCTAATATCCATACTTTTATGATCACCGCTCCTGGAGATCCTGGATGAGAGATCCAAATTGGAAGTACAGGTGGATGGTGACACAATTTCCATCATTGTGTCCCCAGGACTCATCACAGGTGGCAAGTCAGGGTGGAGTCTTGACACAATTCATGTCATAGTGTCCCATAATGCCATAAATCACAGTGTTGTGTAGCAATAATAGAGTCATGATGATGACACGTCACTGCTAATCATGTCATACCCTCACACACCCATTTTATTAGGGAAGTGGATTGAATTTGGGAGGATATTCTGCTCTTCCAGGAGTCCAATAGGACTCCCCGAAATTTCTTTACATGAAAGTAGACAAGTTAGCGTCAAACAACAAATTTTCTTTTATCACCACATTTTTTTGATATTAGCAATGTATTATGGAAGTGGGGATAAATATGCAGTCGCAGTATTATATACTGCTCTGTAATCTCACTGTTATGGTTTCAGAATGTTCTCTGTAGAAAGAATGGCCAGTGAATGGAGCAGGGCCTAAGGGAGTAATCACTGCCATAATATTGGGAGGTTGATTGGGGTGGCCAAACAGAGGCCCCTAGACATGAGTGGCTCTACAAAATGCCACAGCACCAGTGTTTGATTGGCCTGTGAGTGGGTGGATCACAGGCCGCACATATTGTCAGGCCTGCCAAGAGCCGTGGCGGGCCCCGGTAATAGGGGGCGTGGCCTAATCGTGGGAGGCGTGGCCACGCCCTCTTGCCGAGCATACAATTTTTTTTAGCCCCCTCAGTCCGGCGCAAAGCCAGGGGGGTGTGATCGCTCCCCCGCACAGGCATAGGAGACTGCTGTGGCTGCTGCTCAGCAGCCACAGCAGTCTCCAACTGCAGCTCAGCACACGTTGTGTGTGGGCTGCTGTGAGGGGGGGAGAGGCGCTGGGCCCCTCAGGAAGCCCGGGCCCGGGTAATCTGTACCCGCCCCCCCCTTTCTCGGCGCCACTGCATATTGTCTGCAAATTAGTAAACTTGCAGCAGTGGAAGCTGCACCAGTACATTAAAGTTTCCTCTACTTTGTCTCCTTGCCTTTAAAAAGCTTCAGATAGCAACAAATTACACAATTTCTGTGTAGATGGGAGGGGCTGAGTGGGATAAGCAAGAAGGAGGAACAAGAACGTCCCGGGTGACACCATTAAGTGGTACGATGTAGCAGACTTTTCTTTCAGCAGAAGCCCGTCACACATGGGAAAGGAGTAGTAGTGGAATGCCTGATGTGAACTGTAGGCACTAAAATGTGGCAGAATGTGAACTGGGTGAAGTGTAGTATAATGTAAACTGGGGGCGCTGTGGCATAACATAAACTGGGGGCTCTACAGTGTCGCATATTGAGAACTGAAGGAGCACTGTGTGGAAGAATGTGAAATGTGGCATAATATGAACAGTGGGCTCTATAGTGTGGCATAATGTGAGCTGGGACCAAGACGGCATAATGTGAAATGGGGCCCCTATGGTACAATGTGAACTGGGGACACTGTGTGATATAATGTGACCTGGGGACACTAAAGTGTATTCCAACACCTTTGTGGTGCTGGGAGTATTTACACATTACACTTTAAAAAACAAAGAATCTTTTTGAAAGCATCAGGAATATTACAAGTAATTGTGGCAACCACATAGTAGTCATAAGCAGATTGTACACTACTGTAACAAAAATTAGAATATGGAAGAACAAAGGCTCATGATGCACCATTTACTAATAAACTGTGAGGGGTGGTGGTGAGAAGGTTTGGGACTAGGGGGCAAGAGTAGAACTAGTGCCCATATCATACTTTTTAATAACATTGGCAGTATAGTAGTTTGACAATTTAATTGGCAGTGGTCCCCACAGGTTGTCCTGGGGCCCCCACAAACCTTAAGATCCAGCCTTGGAAGTCAGAGATTGTATGCCTTCAGGCTCCCATGATGTGAATCCAGGCACACATGACACATTATAGCTATGGCAAAACATACTTCATGCTTGTACAATCTGTTGCTCTCCATCACTTATAGAACTACAAATACAGCATTTCCTGCAAGGTTTTATTTTCATTATTGACCTTTATCTAGCATTGTACAAGCACAGTATTTTTATTCAGACCACTACATCCTAAGTGGAGTTTGCTGTCTAATTTGCCTAATACAGATACACACACAAATTCAATTTAGCCAGACATCAATTATCTTACCTGTAGTTCTTTGGCTTGTGGTAGGAAACCCACAAGAACATGGTGAGAACATATTAAAACCACAGCATTTTGGAGTCTAATTCAACTTCTCCCATGTTGGGCTCCATAGCAAAGTTTTTTAATTGCCCCATGTACATACTTGCTTTCTTTCTAGTGGTGCCCTCTGGGAAGCAAAGGCTAAGACGGGAGGTGACTCACCGTGGCATTAACTCGCTGGTGGCATCCATGGTTAGGCCTTTCACAGCAAAATGTTTTATCATGGCCCCGCCTTCAAATGGAGAAGTGGGCAGGATTTGGGAAAGTTGTGTACTTTCCTGGGAATCAAAAGAACTCCTCCAAAATCAGGCTTCTCCCATAAATTCAGGGAGTTTAGGTAAGTATGTCCATGTATTGTTCAGGACTCAAGAGTGAAAAAAAACACTCAATATAAATTGAGCTATGACAGGGGAGGCACCCTCCCTCCAACCCCCCAGCTATAAACCCAGCTACAGCCTTGCAACAATGGTAGTTGCATCTTTGCCTGCAAGGAGACCAGCATGGTCTACCACTCTTCTCTTTGCTGCCATGTAAGCCTGGGCCTGTCAGCAATACCTAAGCAATGATTGGATGATAAGGTTGTGCTAGTGCATGCCATAGTGTTAGCGTGTCACTGTAAAGCTGGGTACACACCTAAAGATTTTCTGTCCAACCATCCAACTAGTTGATTGGTTGGAATGTAAATCTGGTAACGTATGGGAGTAACTGATGATCAGCAATTTGCTCCTAAATGCCAGAACACAGATGAAAATGGTCGTCAGACAAGTTTGTTAAATGTTTGATCTAAACAATTTGTTCAAACAACAGTTTTTGTCCATTTTCCGGCGTTTGGGAGCAAATTGCTGATTGTCATTTGCTTTCATACCTTACCAGATTTTCATTCCAACCAATAGAGCCGGCCCTAGGCATAGGTATTATAAGCAAATGCCCTGGGCATCCAACGGCTCTGCTGTTGCCCCAAGGCACAGCTTCCCCTACCTGCCATTGCCCCACCCCCGGCGCTGCTGCGATCGGAGCTCAGCTACGGTCGGCAGCTCAGTGTTTGGCCAGGACCCAGGTCTGAATGAGCTTCTATACAGAAGCTCATTCTGGCAGGACTGGAGGTGCACATACACCATGTGCACCACTGCACCCGGTGCCAGTGTCCTCCAGCCCGGCACCACAGGGGGGGATCCAAACCAGATGCTCGCTGAGATGTTATTACCAGCGAGTGCCCAGCACCTTCCCTGCAGCACTGGAGGCTGGAGTTCTCTCCTGAACTCCAGCTTCCGGCTCTCAACATGCGTCATGACGTCCTTTCCATAGTTCAGAGGAGCAGCTGGGCGGACAGGACGGTGGCGGATGCAGGAGCGGGGATTAAGGTAAGTGTTGTTTTTTTATTGTATAAGCGGCACTACAGAGGCATTACTATGGGGGTATATGGGCACTACTACAGGGGCATTACTATGGGGGTATATGGGCACTTCTACAGGGGCAATACTATGGGGGTATTACTATGGGGGTATATGGGCACTACTACAGGGGTATTACTATAGGGGTATATGGGCACACCTACAGGGGAATTACTCTGGGAGTATATGGGCACTATTACAGGGGTATTACTATGGGGGTATATGGGCAATACTACAGGGGCATTACTATGGGGGTATTACTACTGTACATGGGCACTACTTCAGGGGCATTACTATGGGGCACTACTACAGGGGCATTACTATGGAGGCACTATGACAGGGGCACTACAGGGGCAGTACTATGGGGGTATTACTACTGCATAGGGGCACTAATACAGGGGCATTACTATGGGGGTATTACTACTGTATATGGGCACTACTACAGGGGGATTACTATGGGGGCACTATAGGGGAATTACAATGGGGGTATTTCTACTGTATATGGGCACTACTACAAGGGCATTACTATGGGGGTATTACTACTGTATATGGGCACTTCTACAGGGTCATTACTATATACGTATATATATATATGTGTGTGTGTGTGTGTATATATACATACGTATATGTATGTATGTGTATATATATATGGTATGTACAGTCCTGATGAAAAGGCTTTAGAGCCTTGAAACGTCGACCAATTTCTGTACCCATGCTTTTGTTTATTTTAACACATTTTGACCTTCAAGACTGTGAGTGCCGCCTCTCTCTATTCCTCAATGCTGTGGTGCTGTTATGCACTACCACAGGAAAAGTCCCCTTCACTATAGACATGTGTGTATATATATATATATATATATATATATATATATTAGGGGTGTGCGCCGGCCACTTTTCGTGTTTTGTGTTTTGGTTTTGGATCTGGATCTTTCTTCGTGTTTTAGATCTGGATTAGTTTTGCCAAAACCACCCTTCCGTGTTTAGGGTTCTGGGTTTTGTGTTTTGGATCTGTATTTATTTTTAAAAAAGCATAAAAACAGCTAAAAATCACAGAATGTGTGGGTTTTTCTGCTCCTATGCTATTATTAACCTCAATAACATTAATTTCCAGTAATTTCCAGTCTATTCTGAACACCTTACACCTCACAATAGTGTTTTTATGTCCAAAAGGTTGCACCGAGGAAGCTGGATGACTATGCTAAGAGATATGAGTGCCCGGCACAAACACGTGGCCCATCTAGGAGTGACACTGCAGTGGCAGACAGGACGGCAGTTTGAAAAACTAGGCCCCAAACAGAACATAATGCAAAGAAAAAAAAGAGGTGCAAGATGGAATTGTCCTTGGGCCCTTCCACCCACCCTTATGTTGTATAAACAGGACATGCACACTTTAACAAACCAATCATTTCAGTGCCAGGGTCTGCCACACGACTGTGGCTGAAATGATTGGTTCGTTTGGGCCCCCACAAAACAAGCTGGCAATTAATGCACAAACTGGCTCTACGGAGGCAAGATGTCGTCCTCATCCTCCTCATCCACCGATTCCTCACCCTCTTCAGTGTTGTGTACATCCTCATCCTCACAGAGAATTAATTCGTCCCCACTGGAATCCACCACCACAGGTCCCTCTGTACATTCTGGAGGCTGGTCTCCCTGGAAGAGTTGATCATTCATTTTTATGAACATCATCTTCTCCACATTTTGTGGAAGCAACCTCCTACGCCTTTCGATGACAAGGTTCCCGGCTGCACTAAACACTCTTTCGGAGTACACACTGGAGGGGGGCAACTCAGGTAAAATAGAGCCAGTTTGTACAGGGGCCTCCAAATTGCCTCTTTTTCCTGCCAGTACAGGTACGGACTGTCTGACATTCCTACTTGGATGCTGTCACCGATGTAATCCTCCACCATTCTGTCAATTGTGACAGTATCATATGCAGTGATAGTAGACATGTCAGAAATTGTTGTCAGGTCCTTCAGTCCGGACCAGATGTCCAAACTTGGACCTGCCTGCCCTGCATCACCGCCAGCGGGTTGCTTAGGGTACCTAAGTTTTTTCCTGGCAGCCCCAGTTGCGGGAGAAAATGAAGAAGGAGCTGTTGACGTGTCACGTTCCGCTTCAGCTGACCGTGTTTTCACCAGCAGGTCTTTGCACCTCTGCAGGCTTGTGTCAGCTGGAAAGAGAGACACCACATAGGCTTTAAACCTAGGATCGAGCACGGTGGCCAAAATGTAGTGGTCTGATTTCAACAGATTGACCACCCTGGAATCCTGGCAAAGCGAATGAAGGGCTTCATCCACAAGTCCCACATGACGAGCGGAATCGCTCCATCTTAGCTCCTCCTTCACTTTCTCCAGCTGCTTCTGCAAAAGCCTGATGAGGGGAATGACCTGACTCAAGCTGGCAGTGTCTGAACTGACTTCACGTGTGGCAAGTTCGAAGGGCTGGAGAACCTTGCACAACACGGAAATCATTCTCCACTGCGATTGAGTCAGGTGCATACCCCCTCCTTTGCCTATGTCATAGGTGGATGTATAGGCTTGAATGGCCTTTTGCTGTTCCTCCATCCTCTGAAGCATATAGAGGGTTGAGTTCCACTGCGTCACAACCTCTTGTTTCAGGTGATGGCGGGGCAGGTTCAAGAGTGTTTGCTGGCGCTCCAGTCTTCGGCACGCAGTCGCTGAATGGCGAAAGTGGCCAGAAATTTTTCGGGCCACCCAAAGCGTCTCCTGCACACCCCTGTCGCTTTTCAGAAAATTCTGCACCACCAAGTTTATTGTGTGAGCAAAATATGGGACCTGCTGGAATTTGCCCAGATGTAATGCCCGCACAATACTGGTGGTGTTGTCAGATATCACAAATCCCCAGGAGAGTCTAAGTGGGGTAAGCCACTGGGCGATGATTTCCCTCAGATTCTCTAAGAGGTTGTCGGCAGTGTGCCTCTTACTGAAACCGGTGATACACAGTGTAGCCTGCCTTGGAATGAGCTGGCGTTTCTGAGATGCTGCTACTGGTGACGCTGCTGTTGTTGCTGCGTAAGGTGATACATCTACCCAGTGGGCTGTCACAGTCATATAGTCCTTAGTCTGCCCTTTCCACTTGTCCACATGTCCGTGGTCAAGTGGACATTGGGTACAACCGCATTTTTCAGGACACTGAGGACACTTTTTCTGATGTTTCTGTACAGTCTCGGTATCGCCTGCCTAGTGAAGTCGAATCTAGATGGGATTTGGAACCGGGGACACACTACCTCCATTAATTGTCTAAATCCCACTGCACTAATGGCGGATACTGGACGCACGTCTAACACCAACATAGCAGTCAAGGCCTCAGTTATACGTTTTGCTTCAGGATGACTGCTGTCGTACTTCATCCTCCTCGCTAAGGACTGTTGGAGGGTCAATTGTTTAGTAAAAGTAGTGGTGTTCCTACTTCCTCTCTGGGATGATGAACGACTCCCAGCAGCAACAGCAGCAGCGGCAGCAGTAGGCCTAGCAATGCAGGATCCTCCGGAGGAATCCCAGATAGGAGAGTCAGTCATGCCAGTGACATGGCCTGCAGGACTACTTCCGATCCTGACTAAGGAGGAAATTGACTAGGAGGGAGTTGACGTTGTGGTTTGCAGGCGCTTGGATACAACAGGACAACGGGATTTAGGTGTCCCTGGACTGCTTACGGTCTTAGCCAAAGTTTCTGAACTTGACAGTAACTTTTTATGAACGCGCTGCAGGTGCCGTATAAGGGAGGATGTTCCTAGGTGGTTAACGTCCCTACCCCTACTTATTTCACTTTTACATATGGTACATATGGCAAGACAGTTGTCCAGATTTGGATAGAAATATTGCCAGACCAAAGAGGTGGAATGTTTGGTCTTCTGCCCAGGCATGACCGTGATGGGCTTTTTCATCCCACGGACAACAACTTTCTCCCCCGGAGCCTGATTTAAACAAACCACATCACCATCAGAATCCTCCTCGCCAAATTCCTCCTCAGCGCCAGCTACACCAGTATCCTCATCCTGTTGTACTTCAACAGTGACATCTTCAATTTGCATATCAGCAAGTGGACTGTGGGTGCTCCTTTCAGCACTTGCAGGGGGCGTGCAAATGGTGGAAAGAGCCACCTCTTCCCGTCCAGTGCTGGGAAGGTCAGGCATCGCAACTGCCACCACACTTGGACTCTCCTTGGGGATTTGTGATATCTTCTTTGAACGCACAGTTCTTCGCTGTGCTTTTGCCAGCTTAACTCGTTTGATTTTTTTAGCGGGAGGAGGGCTTCCATTGTCATGTGAAGCTGAACCACTCGTCATGAACATAGGGAAAGACCTTAGCCATTCCTTGCCACTCGTGTCGTAAATGACAAGTTTACGTTTCTCCTCAGATTATTTAAATGTTTTTCTAAAGGTCATTTTCCTGAACTTTGTCATTTGGGATTGTATGTGCCCTCTACTATGACATTGGGCATCGGCCTTGGCAGACGACGTTGATGGCATGTTATCGTTTATGTCATGACTAGTGGCAGCAGCTTCAGCTCTTGATCTTTCCCTATTTTATTTTTATCAGAGAAAGTTTGGTCCTCCATTTATGTTATATTGATATCTACGTGCGGCTAAGGCGCACACAAACACAGAAAATAATTTTTTATTTTTGTTGGAGACTAGTGCATTTTGTGGGTTACACCACCCTTTAAGAAATGAGCCAGCCGGCTCTTTACTTATGGGACACAGGCACACGCTTGGTGCTACTCCTTTGTTGATGCACGTGCAGCTACAGTGCACACAATTCACAAAGACAGAAAAAAAAGAATTTTAAATTTTTTGTGGAGCGCACTTTGAGGGTTACACCACCCTTTAACACACAGACGTACGCTTGGCGCTGCTGCTTTGAGGATGCACATACAGTGCAGACAATTCACAAACACAGAAGAAAATGTTTTATTTTTGTTGGAGTGCACTTTGGGGGTTACACCACCCTATAACAGACAGACGCACGCTTGGCACTGCTGCTTTGAGGATGCACGTACAGTGCACACAATTCACAAACACAGAAAATATTTTTTTATTTTGTTTGGAGTGCACTTTGGGAGTTACACCACCCTTTAACAGATGAGCAAGCCAGCCCTTTACTTATGACACAGGCGCAAGCATGGCGCTACTTTGTTGATGCACGTGCGGCTACTGTGCACACAATTCACAAACACAAAAAATATTTTTATTTTTTTTTGGAGTGCACTTTGGGGGTTACAGCACCCTTTAACGGAAAAGCCAGCCGGCCCTTTACTTATGGGACACAGGCGCACGCTTGGCGCTGCTCCTTTGTTGATGCACGTGCAGCCACAGTGCACACAAGTCACAAACACAGAAAATATATATTTTTTTGGTTTGGAGTGTACTTTGGGGGTTACAGCACCCTTTAATGGATGATCCAGCCGGCACTTTACTTATGACACAGGCCCAAGCTTTGCTCTACTTTGTTGATGCACGTGCGGCTACTGCGCACACAATTCACAAACACAGAAAAAATATTTATTTTTTTTGCACTTGGGGGAGCACCCCTGATGGACAGAGCACCCCCTGGACAACACTACAGCACCCCTTTAGGACTGGGACACTGCACAGGACTTTGGGGTGGACACAGCCCCTATGGACAACTGACTGCACAACACAGTCCAGCCAGCCCCTATGGACTTTGGAGGAGTGGACACAGCCCCTATGGACAACAGCAGCACAGAACAACACAGCCAGTACCTATGGACTTTGAAGTAGTGGACACAGCCCCTATGGACAACAGCAGCACAGCGCAGCACAGCAGAGCACAGCACAACACTACACTGCACTACACTACACTACACAGCCCTAGCTCCCACCCTCCCTCTTCACTGTCCACAGCTGAGTGAGAAAATGGCGCCGACGCGGGTACCTTATATAGAATCCTTAACCCGCGAGAGCCGGAAGGCGGGATGATGACGTTTTGCCTCGATTTCAGATCCCAGTCAGGCGGGAAAAGTCGAGCCTGACTCGGATCGGCCTCGGATCGGGGGGGCTCGGGGGGGTTCGGATTTCATAAATCCAAACCCGCTCACCCCTAATATATATATATATATATATATATATGTGTGTATATATATATATATATATATATATATATGTAGGGGGCACCAGTCAAAATTTTTCCTAGGGCACCAAATTGGCTAGGGCCGGCTCTGCCAACCAATCAACTAGTTGGATGGTTGGACAGAAAATCTTTACGTGTGTATGCAGCTTAAGACTTCTGGCTTTCTTGTCAGATTTCCTGGTCAATGAAAATGACAGTGGGCTGACAAAACAGACACAGAAAGAGAATGTGAAGGGAAATATAAAATATTAAAGATTTAGCACTACATTCACCATGGGGAGAATGGAATTATTTTGTCACAAAAAGTGTTGGTTAAGACTTAAAAATGAAATTTAGTTCCTCTGTGACTGACATGTTTTATCATTTTTTCTTATACTTGTGTCAGATCGCAGCTGACAGTAATAATTACACCACAGGTGGATGACTCAGAATAAAATGTCCTCTCAAGACTCTCTACCACACTGCAGAAATACTAAAACAATATTTATTAAGTTACAGACATGATGCAGGTGAAAAATCACACAACCACGAGATCACATACCATATTCCATTTTTATTACATTTTCAGAAATATGCAGCCCAATTACTGTACTATACATAAGATATTGCTGGAAATAACTGCTTCTAGAAATACATTGTCTCTTTACAGTCCATGCAGTATTTCTTTTTTAAAAGGAACACGTTCAATGTAAATTTTGTATTATTATAGACTGGAAATCTGCAAATATCACTTATTGTGAAAACCACAATATTTGCATACTTTGGTCTATATGTGCCTTTACTGGTGTCAGTGGTGGCACTGGGGTCGGTGACAATTAGTGCTGTAATTAAGCCCCCCGAAAAAACATCTGAAAAGATCATACCTCCAAACATTTGTGCAAAAGCAGTCGGGATAGGCGTGCACGCGCTCACGAAAAGGGGACGTGCTATGTAGAGCAGCGCTGTATGCTTTCCCCAACTGCCCCCCCACCGCGGGCGGGACAGTCCCATAAAAACGGGACTGTCCCGCTAAATTCGGGACAGTTGGGAGTTATGAAAAGATGGCATGGGCTCGCTGGGAGGGGGCGTGACCTCACTGCTCCCCCCCCATTTTGGTTTCATCACTCTGGGGGTGTGCCCATCGTTATTTTTTAATCGGAAAAGCCCTGGTGGCTATTTATCATTACTACAATGAAGTAGTAATGTTGTTTTAGAAATGAATTTCGTTTGGCAGGTTAAACATATATTGGACAGTACTAATGAGCGGTATTTTAATAATACCGTTCGTCTGGGAAAAATGAACACGCCTGGTCAAGCTGCTGTTATTACTGCACTGTTGAGCGATGCTCTCCTGGACATCCAGTGCAGTGAGTTAATTAGCTCCCAAAATTCTTAGCAGTGTTTCTGTTGCCGGGGCAACCAAGAAAGCAGGAAGTTGTTCTGCTCTGCTTCCCCCGATACAAGGCAGGTAAGGAGTCAGGGTGACTATTTACAACTTATATTTAGTGAAGATGCATTAAGCAACTGTCAATCTCCTCAACCCCTCCCCTGTGTCCCTGCCTATACTCCTCGCGCTCCTCCATGAATCCGCCCAGTTTCCTTTCCTTCTTTGTGTTTATGCTCTTTCCCATTTTCCCGCCCAGTCTCCTCCATTCCTCCTTTTTCCGCCCAGTCTCCTCCGTGTCCCCAATGGCCAGTCTATTAAGTCCTTTCCCGGGTGTTACTGGTGGTGACTGTGCAGGCACCTGCAGTGGGTGAAGTGCTGTAGGGAGTGAGGTGGGTGCTGTGTGTGTGCAACCCCATCATGTGTGTTCTGGGCCTCTGATGTTCAGCAAAGGCAGTATGGTGTGTGGGGGAGAGAGGGCAGAGGTCATAGGGGGTGAATGAGTGGTGGGGTAGAGGGCAGAAGACATGAGGGTGACTGATGTGGCAGGATTAATGGCAGAGGTTATAGGGGGTGACTGAGTGGTGGGGGAGAGGGCAGAGCACATGGGGCTGCCTGGTGGGGAAGAGAGGCCCTATGGATGGGGCATGTGGGCCTTTGTTCCAGTGAGGGGAAAGCAGGGTATGTTCTCCTGGCACGCAGGTACCAGAGCAAAGACATGGAGGTTGAGAGGCTGCTGTGGTTTTGTGGGGCTAGGTATGCACTCTACTTGAACAGCAGCAACCTCAGCCCAGTTACCCTCTTCTCGCCAACCCCCCCATCCCAATGTCTTTCCCTTCTTCAGCCCAGTGTCACCGAGAATTTAACTAACCCCCTATCTCACTTTCTACCACCCAGCTGGCCCAGTGTCTCCCACTTTCCCAACCAGTACACTGTCCCCTGAGCCAGCCCAGTGTCCCCCCATCTCCTTGCCCCCTTCCCAGTCAGCCCTGTAACCACTCCCCTCCTACCACATCAATGCCACCCTGACTGGGAACAGTCCAGCCTCCACTTATCTCCACTCCCCAATTAATAAGGCAGCACCCTCACCTGACACCCCAGGGTCCCCCATCCATCCGCTCTCTGCTTCCCCTCCATTTTGTACCTTTTGTTAGGTCTCTGTTTGTAATGAAAATGGGTTAGAGACCTGGAAATCACCATGCAGGGTCCTGGGATGTCAGAGGAGGGGATTGTACATTACAGGCAGGGGGTAGAGTTATGCCAAAACAATTCATTAATTTGCAGTGTCTGGTCCCATGCAACAGGTTGTTACCTCTCCCTCTATTTAGCATAAACTCCCCATCACCAGATGTATGTCATCCCACTCCCAGTGTAGTGCAAACCAGTAGCCATAACAATTGAAATAACGACACTGAGACTTGCTTAAGGGGAAAGAAGGTCAGCTTTTATTTATTTTCCTATTAAAACTCTAAATGGCTATTTAAAACTAGCAGATACTAAAAATGCTAACAATGCTAAATAACTAAGAGGAGGAAAAGACAGATAAAGAATGGTGGCACCGAAAGAACGGCCCCACAATGCAAGATCCACCAACTGCCACTCCATACTTGCCCCGTACCAAAATGGTAGGCGGCCAGCCAGCCCATTATCACGCCCAAGGTATCCACCTCCCACCCCAATGACACAACATGAGCTCACCTGGAGCGATGGTACCACTGACCCCAGTAGGGAAGAATCAGCCTAAGCCATGTATTGGGGAGGGAGAGCACCTGAAGCTCCATAGACAGATGGCGACTGCAACCGTTCTTTCCCACCAAACGCCAAAGCTGACACCACTCAGAATTCGAAAAAACAACAGGGAGGGTGGGTGGGGAACAAACCCAAGGAAGATGACCTAAAAGGTCTGCTAGCCCAGTCTCCCTGAAATGTCCATAAAACCCCACCCCCCAGCATCCTTCCTATAGGCTGACCTAACTCACCTCATACTCCCTAACTGCCTGGTAACAAAACTTAACCCCCTATAGCTCATAGTCTGACCAACTGGCTCGGGTGTTTAATTTTTACTTCTTGCATATGAAATGCACTCCGTCTTAATAAACTCCCCATCACCAGATGTATGTCATCCCACTCCCAGTGTAGTGCAAACCAGTAGTCATAACAATTGAAATAACGACACTGAGACTTGCTTAAGGGGAAAGAAGGTCAGCTTTTATTTATTTTCCTATTTAAAACTCTAAATGGCTATTTAAAACTAGCAGATACTAAAAATGCTAACAATGCTAAATAACTAAGAGGAGGAAAGGCCAGATAAAGAATGGTGGCACCGAAAGAACGGCCCCACAATGCAAGATCCACCAACTGCCACTCCATACTTGCCAAAATGGGAGGTGGCCAGCCAGCCCATTATCATGCCCAAGGTATCCACCTCCCGCCCCAATGACACAACATGAGCTCACCTGGAGCGATGGTACCACTGACCCCAGTAGGGAAGAATCAGCCTAAGCCATGTATTGGGGAGGGAGAGCACCTGAAGCTCCATAGACAGATGGCGACTGCAACCGTTCTTTCCCGCCAAACACGGAACTCAGCCGAGTCCCGTGCCGCCACCATGACCTAACCTATAACCTCCAAAATACCCCTAGCTAAATCTTCCACAAACAAAAAACAACCCTCCCCATTCAAATGCACCCCATCTGGACGAAATAGATGACAATCTCGAAACTGAATTCTAGGGTGTGAGATCACACCTCCACTGAGACCGCATACATAACGGCCTACCACTGCATTCACATGCCTCCTAGCCGCATCAAGGGCCCCTGGAGACACACAACCATGCCACGTACGACGTGGAATGATATCTGACCACAAGAGCACACAAAAAGGCCACATGGCTGTAATGTTCCCCAAATCAGCCGTCACGGCACATCTCAGATCCAGTCCCGTCCGGGAAGTCAAGTCATTTCCCCCTAAATGAATGACGAGGACCAGCGCCGTAGCTAGACGGCAGTGCGCCCACAGCAGCACTGCCGCCCCTCTCACTGACTCTCCGCCCCCCGTGCGCTTACCCTGACTTCCGACAGCAGGAGGGAGGGCGGGATCTTCTGCCGATATTCAATGTCCAGCGCGCACCACAGCCGGAGGTCTCTATCTGCAGACCTCCAGCACAGAAAAGTGTGTGGCCGCTGGAGGATGGCGGCCGGTGCACATGACCCCTCAGCCCCCCCTAGTTGCGGCCCTGCGAGGACCAATGGGAAACCAAACGACGCCACAGACCGAAACAACAAATTCAACAGAGCATCCCAACGCATGCCCCTAACTCCCAACCATCTAACGTTATCTAAAACAGGGAACTGACCATGAACAAAACGAGACCGACCAGCCCAAAACACAAACGAATGCCCAACTATCCAGATGGGTAACGAATCCACTTGAACTCCTGTAAGAGAATGGTAAATAGACTGTGAGAGAGGGAGTAATAAAGAAAAGGAAGAGAAAGGCCTAGGCTTACACAAGAAAAATAACAAAATGGGGGGGGGAGGGGGAAGGATCCCAACTTTACCTGAGGCAAAAACCCAAAAACCTCCACCAGCCAGCAACAGCCTAGGTTAAAACCAGTGGTCAAACAAAAATTCCTCAAGACCCCCACTGGACCATAAACGGCCCTGTGACGAGTAGCTAATCATTCAAGTTGGGATGTTGCACACTTACCGAGGGCGGATATACCGCCTGTAGACGTTGGACTTCCAGCGCCCTAGAGCTTTTATCTCGTCTACCGAGGAACCCGATGCCATGGCCGATGTAGCTGCCCCGATACGAAAGGAATGGGTCCCAAACTCACTTGCTGGGAGGCTAACCGCCTCCAAGCACCGTTTAAGAACCCAACCAAATTGAAATCAGGTCATTGGGGATACATTGGCATGCATAAACCAAGCCCCTCTTTTCTCAGAAGGACGCAGATCCTCGTATCTCTTGGCCCAAAGCACCGGACACACCACAGCATCCGTGCAAGCCGGCATGGAAACCCAACGACCCCTTCCCAACTGATCGGTTTTAGACCGACGAATCCTGCACAGCAAAGCAGAATCATCTATAAACACATGAGACGAAAGCAGCGAAGGAAGCCCCCGTTTTGAAGGCACCCCCATCTCTGAAACCCTAAAAGCCCCATGGTACGCCACGACGAACGCCACGCTGAACAACCGCACCTCGAGATCAGACGAACAAACAGATAGCAGGGCCTGCAGCAACAGCGCCAAAAGTGGTGAATCAATAGGACGCCGAGAGTCAGGAGGAACAGGGGCCATGCGCGCCCAACCCTTCAAAGCCTTCTGCACCAAGAAGTTCTTTGAAAGGTCCTCCAACCATTTTACTCGGAAGAAATGGGACAACTCAGCCAAGGTTTTGACAGCCACTGCCCTGGACCTGCCTGAATCAAACAGGTTCCAAACAAACTCGAGCATAAGCTCTCGACCTGTCTTACCTTGATTTTCCGGGCGGGACGCAAACGCGTGCCATTCCGACCACGCCGCAGGATAACTTCATAGCGTCCCGGGGGCCAACGATCGATGGGCTAACCCCTCCATGCCAGCTCGATAACCTGCCAGACATAAGATGGGCACAACTCACCGACCTGATGAGCCACAGGGGCCAGGGAACGAAAATGCAGCCAATCACAACGAGACAAAGCATCAGCTATATCATTGTTCACTCCCGGGACGTGCTGTGCCCGGAACACGATGTTAAACTGCAAACAACGTAAGACCAATGGAGCCAGCAAACGGATAGCTGGCAGAGATGCCGCTCATTGTCGATTGACCGCGTGAACCACACCCAGGTTGTCGCACCAGAAAAGCACGCTGTGATTACACAATAAAGGACCCCAGAGTTCAAGGGAGACCATAATGGGGAAAAGCTCAAGAAGGAGAAGGTCAATCATTAAACCTCTGGCCACCCACTCATAAGGCCAAGGGGCAGCGCACCGACCGTCAAAATAAGCCCCAAAACCAGATGAGCCAGCTGCATCTGTAAACAATTGGAGGACACAACTAGGTTCCACGGGCGAAATCCAGATGCGTGTTCCATTGAAAGCAGCTATGAACTCCACCCAAACCCTGAGGTCCCTCATCAATTCCGCCGACAAGCGAATGAAGTGATGTGGTTCCAAAACCCGTGCCGTCGCTCTTTGCAATTTACGGTTAAACACCCGCCCCATGGGAATCACCCGACACGGCAAATTGAGAAGGCCAAGCAATGATTGAGCCTGACGCAAGGTAACTTTACCTGCAGCCAAAGCCCTTGCTAGTTCTTCGTGCAGCCGGTCCACCTTTTCTTGTGGAAGACGGCACACTCCGAGGAGAGTATCGATCTCGATACCTAAATAGATAATCACCGGTGAGGGCCCTTCCATCTTATCGTGGGCGACGGGTACGCCGAACTCCGTGAACAACGAAAGAGCCCTCACCAACATATCAGCACAACATAAAGAATCAGGAGGACCCACTAAAAGGAAATCATCCAAATAGTGTGCCACTCCCTGCATACCTGACCGATACACCAGACACCAGTGTAAGAACGTACTGAACCTCTCAAAATACGCGCATGAAATGGAACAACCCATAGGGAGGCATCTATCGAGATAAAATCCGTCCTCCAGCCGAAAACCCATGAACTGGAAATAATCCGGATGCAGGGGCAATAGCCGGAAGGCGGATTCAACATCTATCTTGGCCATGAGGGCCCCAGTCCCAAAGGACCAGACCAACTCCAATGCATCGTCAAACGACTGATAAGTCACCCGACAAAGTTCCTCAGGAATTGCATCATTAACTGAGGACCCCACTGGCCAAGACAGATGCTGTATAAGCCGAAATTTTCCAGGGGTCTTCTTTGGCATGACCCCCACCGGAGACAAGATTAAGTCCGGTAGAGGGTGCCCCAAAAAAGGTCCCACCATGTGACCCAATCTGACCTCCCTCATGACTTTCTCCTTAACCACGGCTAGAAATTTGCCTGCCGAACGTAAGTTCCGCGGCGAACCCGTGCGAACATTACCCAGCACAGGCAACCGAAAACCCTAAAGGAAGCCCGTCCGCAAAAACTCAGCATCCTTGCGCTATGGGTAAATGTCGAGCCAGCGCGACATGGCAGCAACATTAACCGGCGTGGGGGCCCTACTTCGCAACCGAACCCCCGGACTGTCCCCCTGATGAGGGGACACCACTACCGACCCCGGGCACCCGAGCACACTCCTTCCCTGCGTGCGCACCCCCGCATCGGAGACATTGGTGACAAAAACGACATTTCGCGCCATAGGGGCAACTTCCGCTGTTGAAAGCAAAGCACTTCCCTTTAGGACCCGCAGCAACCCCCGAGGGCGCAGCCCCTTTTCCCACAACCTGCCCACGCTTGCCTCCTGTAATCTCAGTCCCTGGCCTATGTGGGTTATTCACCTCAAGCCAGACCTCAACATCTTTTGATCCAAACGTCATAACGGCCTGGCCATGCTGCTTACGCCTAAACTCCTCATCATAAATGCGCCATACGTAACCCTTAGCTGAACGATACAGACTATGAATCAAATGAAGATAGCGAACTAAATTCATATGTTCATCGGGGCGCGTACGTAAGTAGCACCCCATGAAAACGCAAAAACCGCTCAGCCAGTTCGTATAGGATCTATACGAGTCGAGTGCCTTCTCTTTCTTTGCTACCGCCAGCGCCTTACGGGCTTTGGAAGTAAGCGCAAAAATGTCCACATAACGGCCTACCCGAATCCGCTCCCGGATTCTAGGGTGGATGCCTCTGAGCACAGCTGTATTTGCGCAATGCACAGCTTCCTCGGGATCCTCCAATCCCGAAGAACTAAGGCTAGTGACCTGCGCGGCGACGCTTAGCAACCCCTGTCGTATCACCGGACGATTCCGATGAGGATGTTGTGGAAGACTTCCCTGGGCTTACTCCTCTAGCTTGCGCGACCTATCCACAGGCTTACGCCTAGAAGCATCAACTCCCGACATCTGTGAACTATCCCCCGTCCCTGATGAACTACCCAAAGAACCCGAATCAGCCTGCCAATCCTTATCAGAAGTAGTACCTGAATTACCAGAGCCGCTCGCCTGATCTCCCGAAACAGACATGACAGCTCCAACTCCGTCCCTGGCGGGAACGCCAGTCTCCGAGCTCACAGCAGCAGCAGCTGGGGAAGAAACAGATAAAGAAGCAGGAGGGGATATCATACCAACAGCCCCAGAGCCCCCTGCCTCAGAAACGGCCGCCACAATGGAAACAGGAGCATCCGCAACATTATTTGACACCGCTCTGTGCACGCTCGCTACTGGATCCAATAAGGGAGGGGGACCCCCGCACCCCCAAGAACCAGAGCCAAGAGATGAAGAAACTGAATGGCCAGCGGAACTAATTGCGTGCCGAGCTGCTGCAAATCCATAGGCTGCGCCGGGACCCCCGACGCCACAGCACCCTGCGATGCCAGCAGCAATGGGGCCACAGCAGCAGCCACCACAGACATTAGCGACACTAGCGGGGATGACAAACCATCAGCCGCAGCGACAACCTGGTGGGCCGGGGGCGCAGGCAACGAAGCCGCAACCTGGGGGACAATGGCGGAAGCCAATGGGCTAGGGGTGGCCGCAGGGAGTACCCCGGCCACCACCTGCGCATATGTCATGGCTCCTTGAAAAGTGGAGCCGCCAGGCCTGACAGGCGGCTGCACTAAAAGAGTCACAGAGGCCTGCTGCCCTTGTGCACCACCGGCACCAGCAGGTGGCGCCGGGCAACGTCGGCGCTGATTATTCCTACCCCCCTGCGGCAGCTCAGGCCCTGGTCCAGAGTCAATAGAGCTCACCCAGGACTCTGAACCCGAGCCCCCTGCAAATCCAATTGTGGAGCATGGAGAGGAGGGAGACTGGCGTGCCCGGTGGCGGGAACCCGCAGCCGCAGCGCCGCCCGCCATGCCCACACCCCCGCTATGGCGCCCGCGAGCTCCCACGCGGGACGCAGCACTAAATGATGCGGCCGGGGAGTCGCCGGCCGAACTTCTCCCCAGCTGACCGGCGTCACCGCCGGGTGCACCCGCGCAGCGCGCAGGGCGCGAGGCCCGGCCGGAAGCTGTGGCCAGGGCCGGGGCCTGCGTCTGAGTCACAGTATCCCCAGCCTCCGCATAGCGAGCGGGGACCGCAGCGGAGCGACGGGGGCGATCAGGGACTTGAGCAGAGCGGCGGGGGCGAGGCATGTCAGCAGACAACAGGGAGAGAGGAGACAAGACTAAAGGAGAGAGAGAGCAGAGAGAATAAAGGGGGAAATAAAACAGCACAGAAGAGACAGATACAGATGGGAACAGAGACAAGGAACTGAAGGAGATGAAAGTGAAGATGAAGATGTGTGAGTACAATAAGAGTAATGACAATACTTATATTGCTTTACTGCACAGCAGAACCTTCCTTGCAGCTGAACAATGTTGCAGGACTGCCTCCCCCCCTTTCTCTGTCAGTATTCTGTGTAAGGGCATCTGATGTGTGTGGGGTTATTAATGATCTATAAATACTGTGTGTACCTGTGGCTGCCATTACCACCCTTCTCCTTGCTTTTCCAGAACAAGCTGCAAACAAGCTACAACCGAAACGTGTCACCAGAGGTCACGAGGGTTTCCGCTGCACGTTTTCCAGTATCAAAATAGATGCACTGCATACACAGATTACCCGCAGTGGCCCTGCAATGTTATTACAACAGGGCACTTCAAGGTCTGCTGCCTGCCTGACAGACGTGACTATCGATTTCTTTCCTTCAGGGGTGACTGTCCTGCTCTCTCACCTCATCCTGTACAGGGGTTCTCACTTGCAGGAGAAAGAAGAAAAAAATTATTTTATGGGGCATGCTTATCTGCTGTGTGCTTGGCTGCACTGGGAGACTGCTCGGGGCTGCTAAGAAGCAGCCACAGCAGTCACCTATGCCGGTGGGGGAAGCTGATCGCGCCCCCCACTGGTTATGCGCCAGGCTGAGGGGGCTCACCGCGCCCACCTCGCCAGCGCGCAGCGCCGCTTCGCAGAGCTGCAAAACTTTTCTTTTCTTTTAAACCTACAGGGGCATGACCACGCCTCCCACGATAAGACCATGCCCCCTTTATTACCGGGGGCCCGGCGCGGCTTTTGGCATGCCTGATTATCCATATCAGCAGATCAGATATTGGATCAGCAGAATGGGGCAGTAGATGTATGGTCCCATAATCCACACAATAACAGTCAGAAGTGATAAAGGGGTCTATTAATGAAGCAGAGAAGAGCTCTTCTCTGCTTTGTTTATTATTTCTTCTCCAGTGGTGTACCCGCTCCATGCCTGCACAGCATTATTATACTTTTGTATGGTGAGAGCGATTCATAAAAGAACGTACAGATTCACCATCTGAGGCGCTGGCTCTGCCCCCTCTTGCCCAGCATAAATAGCAGCAAGCCTGACCTGACCTGCTGCTCTCAGACGAGGCTGCATGTGCAATGTTGTAATCGCACTGTCGTTCCACTATCTGCTAGTGGATGTGCCCCTTGAGTTTCAGGTTCCAAGGGGGTAAGACTGACCTAAGTTGAGGCCTAAATCTTTTCATTGCTTGGCAAAACATTTTTACAAGAATCACTTCAGATAACCTTCTGTCTAATAACAGACCATATGCTGCTATATGTTCTTTAATGGATGAAGCCACTAAACCCTTCTCAGATTGCATCATGCAGGAATTGCAAAATGTGTGGCATGTCAGCCATCATATTATCAATTCTTGATCCTGCCCAGAGTGCAAAAGGTTATCCAGACTCTGTAATTGATATCCAAAGAAACTTTATTTCATGCAATCATTAGAAATTATACCCCTTGTTCACACAGGGCCTGATTCAGCAAGGATCGCAATTGCAAAGCTGTACTGCTGCATTTGCGTTTCCAGCACTGTGATGGAGGTTGCAGGCTGGGATCACCATCGCAACCATCGGTGGTCGATGGTAGCGATGGTGGATGGTGCCCTGTGCCAAAAAGATCATTGGTGCCCCACCCATCCCATATGTTTTATACAGGGAAAGTGCGCAGCGAAGGCATGTGCCTAAAGTAAAGGGGTGGGATGTGGCCACACAACAGTACCAGTCCACATTACAATGCACATTAGTGTTCATTACTCACAATACACAGCAGAGTACTGTAGTACCTCAAACCCCTTTATTATGATACGCCACACAGTAGTGCCCCTTATACACATTATGCCACACAGTAGTACCCCTTATACACATTATGCCACATAGAGACCCTTATACACATTACGCCACACAGGAGTGCCCCTTATACATGTTATACCACCCAATCACAGCCCACACTCTTACTGCCCCTATTTATAGCTATCACTGGCCCCAATCACAGCCCACACTGTTTCCTGTCACATATCTCAATGCCCCCACTCTCACACAGCCCCCACTGTGAAGCTTCTTCTTCTAGACCTAACCCTCAGCTCACGCCATGTCTCTGCAGCAACCTCAACCCTGCCCCCATGTTTATCTATAGCCCCCAGCTCAATCCCTATCTCCCAATAGCCTCAGCCCTCTCTCCTGTGTTTCTCTGTAGCCTCAAATGCTTTCCCCCCTCCCCTCCTTCACTTACCTCGATGATGCTCCTCCAGAGTCCTTCTCATGGCAGCGGTGACAACAGGCTCCTCACAGTCAGTCAGTCTCTGAGAGTCTGTTCTGCTTCACCGCGCTGACGTCATGACGGCCCGCAGAGAAGAAAACTTTATTGTTCCGGCTGGGTAGTCGATGCCTGCGTCCTGCTGATTACTGCAGCGGCGTAGGCACAGGCCAGGACCAGTCACAATCACCGGACTGGTCCTGTCATGCAAGGGAAGCAGCTACAGCTGGGGGGAGCAGCTCCGGCTGGGGGGCCCCTGAAGAGGGCCGGTAGTACTCGCCCCCTGTACCTCCCCTTCATCCGTCTCTGAGCAGGGGCGGCAGATACTGAACCTGGTGAGTGAGGCACCAGCCGCACCATCCTCCCTACTGCCCTCCCCTCTTTCCCTCAGCCAGCACAGCCAGAGTTAGACACTGAGCCTGCACTGGCTTTGTTCAGAGACCCTTAGAGCATTATGGTGGACGGCCGGTTCCGCCCTCAGGGCTGCTCCGCTCTGTGCGGCGGCACCGACCGCACCACCCTAGCTACGGCCCTGCCCTGATGTCTATTCTCCAGCAGCATTGCTCCCCATCCTACCAAACTTGCATCAGTGTTTAAAACTAAACCTTGAGCTGCTGATGATAATGGTGTTGTCGTGGAGTTTACTTTTGTATTTGACCACCTAGATAGAGAATATCTTGATTTTTGATGTATGCTTACTAGTGGACAGTGGAAATCCCTTTCTTTTGTATCGGAGCAGGTTCCACTGTAACCTTCTCATCCTCCATCTTGCCCAAGGAATTATGTCTATAGTGGAAGACATCATTTCCAGTATGCTTGATTGAAGGTGTTACGGTATCCCTGAATAAAATAGGTTAAGCTCTGAACTTTTCACATTTTTCTTCTAAAAGTGTGATTACTTATTTTAGGGTATCTCTCTGTACTACAAAACTTGGTTTTGTTATCTTGGTTTAAACTGGCCTTTCTCACATATTTATAATCTAACTAAGACACTTAAGAAATGTTTTCTTCAGTCTACCGCCTTTAGTTTAATTACTTTTATTACTTCTTGTTTCATTAAACAGTTGTTTAGAAGATGGCAAAGGATACCTTCTTCTTCTATCCTGAGGTAACCTTACAGAATGGCCTCCAGTTGACTTACTGTAAGTATGATTGCTTATAAGTTATCACCAAAGCAGTAAGCCTTTATAAGACAACAAAACCTGCCTATTTTTTTAATGTATATCTGCTGCCCAAGAACGCTACGATAAGGCTCCTCTCTCTGTCACTCCTGCAGAAATAGATGTGACACCATAAACTCTTCCTTAGTAACAAATTAATTCTTCATCCAATTTTTTAAAACCTGCAGATGTTTAGAATGATTAACAACAGGTGTAGCTTCAGACTGACAATCACTGCAAAACTTAGACTCCTTATTCCCAGAGATTGGTTTATCACAAGCAGAACAACTACATGCAAGATGATTCTTACAAAATCTTCTTCTTGGCTCCTGAATCGGATGACACACTGCAGGAAAGGATAATAACTATGACTACACAACCTAACTAGCATATATAGTAAAAGTGCATTCTATGAGGATTTACCTCTTTTGCGCACATACAATATTTTGGGGTGAAGGCTCTCTATACATATTAGAAAGACACAGGATATCTTGCAGGATCACTCCAGGTCAAGACCATTTGTGGAGAGCTGAAGGCATCTCCATGACAGTCTGTGCTTCAATGCTTATATTAAAAAAAATCCTACAGGACCAACTTGTGTGCAGAGCATCAGCTGCACTGAATCATTTGAGCAATTGCATCATAGGCACAACCAGCCCCCACCAGCCATTCCCTGAATAGCCGTCGACTGCTACCATCACTTCCTGACCACCATACCGCTTGATGGATTGGACAGCAGCAGCGACCAGAAACTGGATTTGGCCCAGAGACCACTGTGGCAGTTGGGTGAAAGAGCGGCGGGCTCGACTGAAGCCTGGACCGCCAGTATTACAATATGCCAGGCCCTCACCAGAGCCAATATAATGGAAGCACACATCTGTCTCTCCCAGGGGTGCCCATCCCCTTCCAGATCACGGCTGCAAAGAGGCACATTTACTGGGCACACTTGAGATAATACCTAAAATAAAAAAATAACAAACTTCCCTACACTGTCATAGCTTGGAGACAGGAATAAAAGACTAAGGAGGAAGGGGAGGAGTTAGTCTATATACTCTAAGGGGGTGTTCCCAATGGAGGTAAAATACTTCCTGTCTAATATTAGTAGGATGGGATGTAAACCCATGTGTAATGGCTGCCATGAAGTTGGTAGAAGAAATGATATTTAAGGTTGAGTTAATTTGAATATCATGATTAAATTTAAACAGACCACATGAGAAGTCATGATGATTTGGTAAATAATAAATTTTTTATGATAATGTTTCTAGATGTAATGGAATTTTTTTGGCCTGTAAAAAAAATAATTATATTGAGTAGCTAAACATACATAATTTGGAGTTTTGCATATATGCTATAATAGCATTTTTTTCTAAAAAACAAACAAACTATATTTAAATTTTTCAAGTTTTGAAATGTAATAAATCTTTTTGTTTTTTTATTTCATAGTTATTCTTTCCTTTTAATTTACCTGAATTTGATTTAACATACAATAAATCAAGAAATAGAATTTAGTAGACAGTATTTCAAGATGTAACTGCAAATTATTATTCATCGACAACAAAGAATACATGCTAGAAATCATAAATAATCGTGTAGGAAAAAACTGGAATTAAAAGAAAAATATGACTGTTTCAAAAAAGAGTTTCAATAGACATATTGAGAAGAGGATGTTTTACATTTGTTCAGACTTTCATCTGCAACTATTATTTTCCTTGATGATTGAATAAAGACTGATATTGAACCAAAAACCAGACTTTCAAATGCGGTACCTCATTTAACCAAACTTCTCAGTACTTTACATTTTCTAAGCACTGGGTCTTTCCAACAGACCCTAGGCATATTTTCTGGAATATCTCAGCGTCATTTTTGTCGATTTTTACCAAAAGTTCTCCACTCTATTATAAAACATGTAAATAAATTTCCCTCAAACAGTCTAAGAGTGGAATGAGATTTAAAAAGAATTGTTTTAAATTGCCAAATTCACAAACATATTAGGGGCAATTGATTGCACCCATATTGACTTCAGACCTATAAAAAGAGGAATAATTTTTCCATAATCGCAAACATTTTTATTCATTATATATGCAAGTAATTTGTGGTGACCACGGAAAAATACATAACATTTTTGCTGCTTATCCTGGTTCTGTCCACGATTGCCATATCTTAAGGAAGTCAGCAGTTTATCAAAAATTTTAAAATCCTGAATTTCATGGTGGCTGGTTAATAGGTACATTTACATTCTTTAATTGTATATACTATTGAAAAAAAATTAAGTAAATTATGCATTAAAAGTATATTTTGTTATAATAGTTTAATTACCAAATGATATATATATATATACATATATATAAATTATAAAATATACATAATTTGGAGTTTTGCTAGTTGCTATAATAGGTTTTTTTCAAAAAAAAAACCTATATTTAAATTTTTAAAGTTTTGAAATGTAATAAATCTTTTTTGTTTTTCTATTTCATAGATATTCTTTCCTTTTAATTTACCTGAATTTGATTTAACATACAATAAATCAAGAAATTTAATTTAGTAGACAGTATTTCAAGATGTAACTACAAATTAATATTCATTGACAACAAAGTATACATGCTAGAAATCATAAATTATCATTTAGGAAAAAATTGGAATTAAACGAAAAACACGATTTTTTCGAAAAAGAGTATCAATAGACACATATAGAGAAGAGGATGTTTTATGTTTGTTCAGACTGTCATCTGCAGCTATTATTTTCCTTGATGATTGAATAAAGACTGATATTGAACCAAAAACCAGACTTTCAAATGCGGTACCTGGTTTAACCAAACTTCTCAGTACTTTACATTTTCTAAGCACTGGGTCTTCCAACAGACCTTAGGCATATTTTATGGAATATCTCAGCTTATTTTTTTGTCATTTTTTAGCAAAATGTCTCCACTCTATTATAAAACATGTAAATAAATTTATAAATTTCCCTTAAACAGTCCAGGAGTGGAATGAGATTAAAAAATTATTTAAAAAAATTGCCAAATTCCCAAACATGTTAGGGGCAATTGATTGCACCCATATAGCATTCAGATCTAAAAAAAAAAAAGAGGAAGAAATTTGCCATAATCGCAAACATTTTTATTCATTAAATATGCAAGTAATTTGTGATGCCCATGGAAAAATACATAATGTTTTCACTGCTTATCCTGGTTCTTCCCATGATTGCCATATCTTAAAGAATTCAGCAGTTTATCAAAAATTTTAAATCCTGAATTTCAGGTACATTTACATTCTATAATTGTAAATACTATAAAAAAATTAAGTCAATTATGCATTAAAAGTATATTTTGTTATAATAGTTTAAATAATTATCAAATTATATTACATTTTAGAAATAAAAATATATGTTAGCTGTACAGTGAAAATTTGTAATTATATTTTAAACCATTAGATATCCACAGTTTATATTATAAGGCCACATTTATGCCCTTATATTTAAGGCTGAATTGAATAATCTGAATTTTCCCATAGAAAAATTTGGAGAGGGGGCATGGTGTTTAAGGGGCTACACCTCAAACACTATTGGACGTACTGAACTGAAATTTGGCATGGACAGGTAGAACTGTCACTCGGTGCTGCAAGCCAGATTTCAGAGGAAAAAATGAGTATTTGGCAATAATCTATAGTATAAACTGTCAGTTTTTTTCTTCCACTTCCTATTTGGTGCTTTAGTCTATAGGGGATATTTGGGAAGGCATAACTCAGAGTAGAGGACAAATTAGAACTTGGGGTTTGTTTTATTAGGTAGCTCTTGTTCCAGTGTAAGGTCTTTTGGGGTTCAGGTTATTGATAAAGTTACAGTATTTTAACAATTGGGCAAAATATGCCCCTTTTTAAAGATAGGGAGCTTCAACTTGCTGCGCATGCTCAGTAGGTGGCCTTCAGCAGGGGGTATATAGTGGCTTCAATTGGGTGCACTAAAATGGCTGCCTTATAGCTATGGGCCATGCACAGCTGTAAGTACAGACTGCAGGTAGCTGGCAGGGCCGGGTCACACTGACTGTATGTACATTAGTCAGTGACTGGACAGGTACATCATGGGCACATACACTTGTACACGCTGGGTGTAAGAGAGCAGCGAGGCTGGCCACTGACACTGCCCCGCCACATAGTAACACACCACGGGGAGCTTCCACCCACTGATCCCAGCACAGTGTCATAGCTTGTGCCCCTCTAGTTACCCCTCTGTAATCAATCCCACTATAATTACCCCACTACCTACCTCATGCTAATACACCCTCACACCTACCCTACTCCCACCTATTCTGTCCACACTAATGCACCCTCACACATACCCTACTCCCACCTATACTGCCCACACTAATACATCCTTATACTTACCCTACTCCCACTGACACTACCCACACTAATGCACCCTCACACCTAATATACTTTCACCTATACTACCCACACTAATACACCCTCACACCTACCCTACTTCCACATATTCTGTCCACACTAATGCACCCGCACACCTACCCTACTCCCAACTATACTGCCAACATTAATGCACCCTCACACCTACCCTACTCCCACCTATTCTGCCCACACTAATATATCCTCATACTTACCCTACTCTCACTTATACTACCCACACTAATGCACCCTCACACCTAATATACTCCCACCTATACTACCCACACTAATACACCCTCACACTTACCCTACTCCTAACTATGCTGCCCACACTAGTGCACTCTCATGCCTACTCCCACTTATACTGCCTACATTTTTGTCGCAACAGCTACTGCGTCTTTATGCTAATGTAATGGCAGAGGGGTATCCTATTGAGACACCCACCAGCTGCAGTGCAAAACAACCATCATACATACATAGACGCACTTTCAGTGCATCATCAGGAGCACCATCAGACATTGTACCTTCCTATGGCAGGCTCAGAATGTCTGTGTAACCATGGCCACCAGTGACAGTACAACTGCATCTATAGATGCAGTCATTGGCACGGACAGGCATGCAATTTCGATCTGCCTCTCCTGGTGGCATACATTGGGACACATGCACAGAGGTATAACATTAGGCGCCACCTCTGAATCACCCTCTTTCTGTCTCAGCTGTGCCCTCTACTGTACCTGTTATGTCTCATGAGCAGGAACCTCCCTGCCCATAATTTTTATGTCTGTTTTTATTTGTACATCTGTGTTTTCTAGAAGTCCTGTTTCCCTACTGTGCAGCACTCAGAAGACTGTGGCACCTTACAAATCTATGATAGTAATGAACATGTGTGAAAGGATACCATTATTCTACAGGGCAGTGGCGTCATTAGGGGGTGTCACTATCCGAGGAGGTGGCACCAAAATGCTAGCTCCTCCTGAGTGACTGGCAGCATGTGGATAGTCTCTGGGGACAGCCCAGCATCTACAGGAGTACTGGGCATGCCCCCAGAGTGATGAAATCGGGGGTGTTCCCAGGAGGTCACACATGCCTTCGGCGGTCAGAAGGGGTCTATTGGCCACACTGGATGTCACCGATCCCAGTGACGCCACTGCTACAGTTTATTCTTTGCTTACACCAGCTCTATTTATAATAATTCTGACTACCAGAGAGGGATTCTAACTCTAACACATGGACAGCAAACACAATCCTAAAATGTTGCCCCATCATCTCTCAGTTATTTTAAAAAAGAGCTGCAGATGACATAGACAAGTAGCACAATAAAGTGTCTGTCACTATATCTATTATGTAAGGTAGCTAGCTGGAATACAATGTGTGGCATGAAAACACAGTGTGTCCAACTGCATGTTATCTCTAAAAGAAACATACTACAGCAATACACACTGGTAAATGCCTGTGCAAACTGGGTTCTAAGCAGGTCAAACCTAGCGGCTGTCAAGCTGAAGTAATTTTAGCCTCTGATGCCGTGGAAAGCCTGCAGAAGCAATGATGTAAGTCTAGCATGATGTAAGGATATACTTACTGTACATAACTGGAAAATGATCCTTGTGGTATGGAGAATGTGACTTAGCAATGCATTTTAACTACTAAAATGCTATGGGTCTAAATCTTATGTACACACCCACACCATTTATTAACTAACTCAGTCTGTGGGGTACTAGGTGCGGGCCATGATGCAGGCATTTCAAAAACTGTACAAAATTGTAGAGTGTCTAGTTGCATTTCCCAGCTATGGAAACTCTATATAGCAACATACTGTACACTTCTTTACATCCTGTCTGTTTTGTACCACTATTCAAGATACTTTTACTAGATTTAATAATAGTATTTTGTACCTGACATTTTTTGAGTTGCTGGTTATTGTTCCTGGGGTCTCATTCAGACCCGCTCGCAAGCGCCTGAGCGTTCACAAGGGGGACAGTGTTTGGCTGTGTGCACGCGCAGCGGCTGCACTGCTCGTGCGCAAGCCCCAGAGCGAGAGAGAAATTCTCTCGCTCCAGGGCTTACCACAAAAGAGGCGGCTGTCGATGTTGATCGACAGCTCGCCCCGTTTTGTAGGCGTGGTGGGGGGGTGGTTTCACAAACGGAGGCGTTCCCAAGCGAACGCTTGCCGTTTGTGGGCGGCCCCACTGACATCACCAGTGATATCAGTGGGAGAGCTTCCAGCTCTATTAGAGCCGAAAGCTCTCTGGGGCTTGCGGCAGATGAGACCCTACCTCAAGGGTCTCGTCGCATCTTGACCATCGCGACCATCATCCTGGTCGCTCGTTAAGGCTGTGGGTGGTAACCCCCGCAGCCTAGCGAGCGGCCAGGAGGCCGGATCATTTTTTAGATGCGGCCGCCCTCATTCAGAGCGAGCGCTCGCACTTTGCGAGCGGCTCTGAATGAGGTCCCTGGTGTTGCAGTGTTTGTTTATTCCCCTCGTCTCTCCACACACCTTCCCATCTTTTTTTCCTGTCTCCCTTCTATCTCCCTCTCTCTCACTCCCCCACCACTCTTCCTACCACATCTCTCCCTCTTTCCCTCCCATCTCAAGGTGTGTGCGGAGACTGCAGGGTGTGTGCATGTGTGCTGAGACTGCATGGTGTGTGCTGAGACTGCATGGTGTGTGCTGAGACTGCATGGTGTGTGCTGAGACTGCATGGTGTGTGGTGAGAGACTGCAGGGTGTGTGCATGTGTGCTGAGACTGCATGGTGTGTGCTGAGACTGCATGGTGTGTGGTGAGAGACTGCATGGTGTGTGCTGAGACTGCATGGTGGGTGCTGAGACTGCATGGTGTGTGGTGAGACTGCATGGTGTGTGCTGAGACTGCATGGTGTGTGGTGAGAGACTGCATGGTGTGTGTATGTGTGTTGAGACTGCATGGTGTGTGCTGAGACTGCATGGTGTGTGGTGAGAGACTGCATGGTGTGTGTATGTGTGTTGAGACTGCATGGTGTGTGCTGAGACTGCATGGTGTGTGGTGAGAGACTGCATGGTGTGTGTATGTGTGTTGAGACTGCATGTTGTTGCTGGGAGTACATGGGTGTGTGTATGCATATGTGCTGAGGTTACATGTGTGTGTGAAAACTCTCAGGGCCTGATTCAGAGCCGGACGCTATTTGCTCTCGCTCGTTCAGAAAAAGGGGCCGGCTATTTAAATTGAGTGCTCGCTATTTTGTAAAGACGCCCCCTGGCTGCTCGCGTCCTACGTCATCTCCGCTATTTATTAGATTAATCGAGTACATCGAAAGGCGTCTGAACTGCTCGCATTGCTTGTGGTTGGATTTTCCTACCGCAATCATGCGAGCAGTTCAGGCTAAAAGACAACCAAGTGACGTGGCCGATGACGCTGCTTTGTTAATTATGCACACCCTTAAAACGCCCGTTTTGACCGTTTGGCACGCCTGCGTTCGGATCTCCACTCCCCGTTTTCAAGCACCTTCCCCTCTTACCACCCACAAACGCCTCATTCTGTCCCTCAAATTAGCAGGCACTCGCTATTTTGCGAGCGCTCGATTTCCAACCGCAATGACTGGTTGGCGCATGCGCATTACGATGCATACGCATGCGCAGATGTGCGAACATCGCTCGGAGCGAACGAGCGGCAGGCCCTCAGTCCATAAATCTGTGCCCTCTGGCTGGAGCAAACCCAGCATAACAGGTATTGGAAAAGTAAAAATAATGTCCCATATACATGCATTTATACATTTTGGGGTATTATAACTTTCTGCTGATTGGCTTTATTATAAAGAGGAAAAGCTGTCACCATTCATACCTATTATTTCATTGATTCTTTGACTGTATAATGGGGAGCTGTTTCACTTTGGGGTTATCAGCTCCCTGTTTTTAGTGTGTTGTGCTTACCTCTGCAGTGTGCTTGTATAAGTGCGGGCATTGGGTTATCTGTGCCCCTTTCTGTACGGACATGGGCTTACCTGTGCCCCTGTCTGTGTGGGCATGGTGTCACCTGTGTGTGCACTGTCTGTGTGGACATGTGCCCATCTGTACAGGCATGGGTGTACCTCTGCCACTGTCTGTGAGGGTATAGGTGTACCTGTGTCCTTGCCTGTGCGGGCATGTGGTTACCTGTATGTGCACCTCTCTGGGGCTATTTTGTTAATCCTTTGTATTGTATTTTGGCGACATACTGACAGATTTATATTAGGGATTCCAGTAAGAGAACATTGTTTCATCTACACCAGACATGTCACACTCGTGGTCCGCATGCGGCTCCTATTGCATATGTTTGTAGCCCGCTTTAGCTATACTAGTGAAAGTGAAATGAGTTCAGTCTGATGCTGGACTGGAAGAGGGGACCAGACAGTGATATATAAAGGGGAATAACACAGATTTTTTTTTTTGCGGCACGCACACTCTTAGACCTTAAATATTTAGCCCGGTTGGGATTTTGAGTTTTACATATATTTTACACCTTACTAGCCTCTACCTTAATCCCTTCCAGTAAGCCACTTCATATGATCTAATTGTCCCTAATTGTCCCTCCCCGGATCCGTGACTGCTCCTACTGATTCTGCTCTTTCTCCTAGTTGCCAGCAATCTTGCCACAACCAGGGGCGTATCTATAATGGGTGCAGGGTGTGCAGGGAACACGGGCTCCTGGGTCCAGGGGGGCCCCACACCACACACACTGCACCCATAATATTACTTACCTCTCCGAAGTCCCACACCGGTGCCGGGGTCCGGCGCTGTAAAACGACTGGAAAATGGCTGCTGCGGCCATTTTCCCGTCGTTTGCACATGCACAGTACAGGGAAAATGGCTGGCGCGGCCATTTTCCCGGTGACCTGTGCATACACTATAGACTCTGGGTACACTCTAGTGCTCAGAGTCTATAACTCCGGCGCTGGCCGCGCACAGCTCAGTGCACTGCCGGCTGCTGGGCGGAGAGGAGGGGGCCCGTGTCAGAGACTGCACACGGGCGCCCTCCTCTCTAGAAACGCCCCTGGCCACAGCCCCCAAATTCCAGTTTCCCCTTAATTGTGCACTTTTTGGAATGTTAGATCTGTCTTCAAGAATCTGGCCTCCATTCATAATTTTTTTTTATCTTTAATTTCCTAAAGTTATTTTGCCACACCCCTTTAGTTAATGACCACACCTACTTAATGGCTGACCACACTCCTTCAGTGGGCCCCTCCTGTTGCATTTTCCTGGTGGGCCCTTCATGCTCCAGTCCGACACTATATGTATGAGTGTGTGTATATATATGTGTGTATATATATATATATATATTTATTTTTGTAATTTTTTTTATAGATGTTTACGTGTGTGTATGGTGCGGTGCCGGCATCGGCAAGTGCGTACACATTTGCCGAATCCGGCAGCGACAGACCGACGGCGAGGGCCATTCGGCAGCATAGCCCTCGCTAACGATGCCGCCCATTGGGCCTGCATGTCCTACAGGCGATGTTGCGCAGGAGTGCGCATCGTCACCAATATAGCGGGTACACACTAGACGATGTTCCAGATATGTCGTCCGATCCAGCCGGATTGGATGTCATATTGTCTAGTATGTACCGGGCATAAAATTGGTGGTGGGATTATCTGCTAGGGGACACCAGCCAAAATTTTGTCTAGGGCACCAAATTGGCTAGGGCCGGCTCTGGTGACAACCCTACTCTGCTCAGATTTGTGTCCAAACAGGCCCATCTGGCTGTCACTGTGTACTGGACAGCGCTGGTAGTGGACAGGGGAATGAGGTTTCATGATGTCATAATGTCATACTGTATCATCTCCAAGAACTGGAGCGGAGACTGCAGACAAGAGCTAACACCACACTGGCAAGCCTGAGTCTTTCACTTTATATAAGCGTAGGGGTGGAGGACAAAATATTATTAACTGTATGTAAATGAAGAGGCGGGGAAGGGTGGGGGGTGCAAGGTGAAAAAAATGTAGTATCTTTCCCTGGCTTGTATTGTCCTAGTGTGGGTGACAGTCTGGGCACAGATTTTATATACACAGCATAAGGGCCATATGTTGCTGTCAGTGCAGTACATTGTGCCTTGTTTAGTGTAAGTTTTCCAGAGTGCTATCTATAAATATATATATATGTGTGTGTGTGTATATATATATATATACACATATATACCGATCACACCACAAATAACTCGTGCAATAGATTAAATTTATTGTCAAGGTTTCGGGGACGTGCTCGTCTTCTTCAGGACTTACAAATTGTGAATCAAAAGACATGTGATATAAATACACTTAACAAGTCCCCCAATCACGCAGTCCTCTGACACACCGCCTGCATCTCCTATCTGCCTACTTCTGGGAAAAGGCTGTGCAACATCCAGAAGCTGCGTCACAAGACACGGCAATGTTGTCAGGCAGGGCAATACTGTAAACATAAAAAAATGTAAACATTTTAAAATACACAAATTAAGTGACCACACATAATATATATGACCCAGCATATGCGAGTGACTCACGTAGTACCCGGAAATGTGAACACAAGATTACACAGTTAATAAAAAACTGTGTTATAAAAATATATGTGCAACATCCGATTTAGGTATCTGACCATACTAGCGCCCCAAACAAACATCAACTACCTCTTACCAAAGATCTAAGGGCCTGATTCAGAGCTGAACGCTCTGACCAGAGCGCTCGCTCTGAATCAGGGCCCTCCTACCTGTTTTTGGCGCGTCCTCATGGACGCTCGCATAGCTGTGGGTTACCACCCACAGCTTATGCGAGCGTCCATGATGATGGTCGCGATGGTCAAAGACCATCGCGACCGTCGGGCTTGCGACGAGACCCTGCGGTAGGGTCTCGCTGCCGCAAGCCCAGGAGTGATTTTGGCTCTATCAGAGCCAAAGTCACTGATATCAGTGGGGCCGGACTCAGACGTGAGGCGTTCCCATGGGAACGCCTCCGTCTCGCCGCCACGCCCCCGGCACGCCCACCAAAGGGGCGTGCTGTCAGTCAACATCGACAGCACGCCCCTTTTGGTGCAAGACTCCGAGCGACATATTTCTCGTCGCTCGCCAGGTCTCGCGCATGCGCACGACGGAGCTCCCTCCGTTGTGCGCATGCGCATTCGCCAAACATCGACCCGCTTGCGAGCGAACTTCCCTCGCGAGCGGGACTGAATGACCCCCTAAAACCGTTATAAATCTTAAATAAATCTTAAATCAAATACATCCCCACAGGAACCACCCATTGGACAATTAAGATAAGCACCTTTTTAACTCTGTTTATTTTATGTGTAATGTGTAGTATGTAAATAAATGTGCTTATTGGTCACATACATACTGCACTATGGAGGCAATTTATTTGCATTAATAAGGTTGATAAGAATATACCTGAGATTCAGGATAAAGGCTCCCTGTGAAGGTGATTCCCAGTATGGAGATCCATGGCTGATGCAAAGACCAGTTGATACATTTAATAACAATCTTATGTATGGCACGCATATATGATAAGCAAATATCTCTAACTGACCGTTACTTAAGGTACCACACTATCAGGTGTTTGTCCCCCCCCCCCTTTGTCTATAGAACTTACGCTGCGTTAGCAAGCGGTCATTTGAGAGGTCGGAGCTCTCTCTCTCTCTCTCTCTCTCTCTCTCTCTCCTCCTAACTGCCATGTCACAGGCTGTGTTTGAAAAATGGCAGTTAGGAGCTGATTGGCTGGTACCTTATCACCGTTCACTTTATCTCCTAACACAGCTTAGTAAATAGACCCCTATATTTGGTAGGGTCCCCCACAAGTTTGTTGCCCAGGGGCCCCCACAGACCTTAATCCGGCCCTGCCTGTTTTGCAGTGCAGTGTACTCCCTGCAGCCAGTCACCCTTCCCTCCTACTCTCCTTCTACCTACTACAGCTCTCTCTGTCCTCCTATTGGCATCCTAATTATGTTTTATTTTTAAGACCAACTAAAGCCAACAGACTCTCTCTACACTGTCCCATGTGAAATGGTGCCGGATCACAAGGAAGGGATTCTGTGCATTTTCAAGAAAATTATGTTTTGCCTTGTTCCAAGATCCGAGCTGGCTGGGAAGACCTGAGCCGGGACTAGGTACTCCTCTGACACCCCAAGTGTTCAGTTCTCTGAAAAACTGTTTTCTGAAAAAATGAACTGTTCATCTCTAGTACAGTATATACAGGGGTACAGATCCCCTTTTACAGGATGTATATTGTGTTTTCTTTTATATTTGAATCAATCTTTAAAGAGCCTGAGTTATACACTTGATTTATTTTTGTTTTGTAGGCTGCTGTCAATCAAATAGATGTTTATTGTAATGATTTCAAAGTGTTTAAGTGGGAGTAACTATCACTTCTGAAATAATAAGAAAGTGCAGATGAATAATAAGGTGTAGTTACAAACTATTTATTAACAGCAGCTTTATAATACTGTAATGTTAAAATTATATCCTTGTACGATGTTTTTGGAAGATTTTTTTTTTTTTCGATCAAGAGTTGAAAATGATTTCTAGTCGCATTGGGGCTGATTGAGATTTAAAGGCCTTTATTGCTTGTAAGGTCACTGCATTAGGACAGAGAAGTAATTCTCTCAACCAGTTAATCCCACAGGAATTTGATATTGTAGTTCTGTAATCCCACAGGGTTTTTTCCTCGAACATTTACTGAGCAGCTCAGCCATCAGTATTTTGACAGACAATCTAATATCCATGGTATTGAAATGGAAAACAATGATTTTCTTGCTACGATTCTGGAAGAAAGGCGCATTATTTAATAAAGCTTTTGTGCAGTTTATAAATTGCTCTCTTATTGAAGGTTACAAGTATTTGGCTTCACATCAATCAAATGTTTGCATTGAGTTGAGCACAGGCCTCAGACCTGCCTGTAATTATGAGAGCCTTCAGCCTAACGATATGTATCTTCTTCAATCAGATCAAGGCATATAAATATCTTTACTTCCTCTGAGACTAAAAAAAGCAGTAATAAGCTCCATAATAATCTTTCAGCTCACTCAGCTGTGAAGTCTTTAAACATAAAGGGGCATATGTATTAAACTGATTAGAGAAACTGCATTTGCATGTAAAGTATTTGAAGGAAGAATCAGCACAGGCTACTCTCAGCCCAAATATACAAAATATTTGTGTGGCCTAGTCCTTAATACTGAAGACACAGGGCTTGTTCATCAAACTATAAATGGCCCGGTAACCATGCAGAAACGCATAGTTAGGTTATCGGGCCATTCATCATCCGGGGTCTGAACAGGGCCACAGAGAGCCGCGGCGGGCCCAGGTACAGAGGGGGTGTGGCCACGCCCCCTTGAGCCAAAAAAAATAAAAAGGTTTTGCAGCGCCGCAAAGCGCCGGGGAGGGGGGCGCTGTAAGCCCCTCAGCCCAGCGCAAAGCAAGGGGGGGCGCGATCAATGTGATCGCTCCCCCCCACAGGCAAAGGAGACTGCTGTGGCTGCCGCTCAGCAGCCACGAGCAGTCTCCCACTGCAGCTCAGCACACAGGGGCTGTTGAGGAAGAGAAGGGAGGGGGGAGCGGCGCCGGACCCGGGCCCCTCAGGAAGCCCGGGCCCGGGTAATCTGTACCCGCTCCCCCCCCCTCTCAGCGCCCCTGGGTCCGAATAGGTCCACCTGATATTCAACAAACTCTGAAAACTGAAAGTTTTCTCGCGAGAACAAGGGCCAGCCTCAGATGGCGCTTGTTCACGGTTCCGGGGGCACGAAGAGGGATCCGCCGCCTCCTCACTACCTCCCAGGCGGCTTTGAACAAATGTCACGCATGCACAGACTCGCTGACGGGGGAGAGGAAAGTAACGCAGCTACATCTATAGCTGCGCTACTAACCATGGTAACGATACTGCCTTTGAACCTTATAAATACCCCTGCCTATACCTTCTAATATTCTTCCTATAAACCTCTAAGGATGATGCTAATTTGCATATGCAGTCATACAGTAAATAAAGACTCCAAAGCACAAAGTATTATTCAAGTAAAAGTACACCAGTTACACGCTATGATCCTCATATAATCTTAGCACAAAGAGATTATACAGACCCAAGTACAATTATACATACGCAGCGCTCTCTGGTCCTGATGTAGGCATCAGCAAGAAACCCCTTGTCAATCAGCATTCAGAACGAAGACTAGGAACCCAGGGTCAGAGTACACATATTTATACCCCCAGGAATAAACAACACAATAGAGAAGTTTGTTGCTAATACGATTGGTCCTAAAGGAGAGGGCATATGTTACAAGGCATTTAACAGGTTGGTTCAAATAGACACAATCCAGCCTCTAACAACTGGTGGTCTCTGGTTTCCCGCCTCATGCAAATCCTAACAGTTGTTCATATAATGTACATTTTGTTGCTTGAAGTCTCTGCGGTCCATAAGTTGAGAATGCATGTTGCGATCTCTCCATCGATATTACCGGAATACTGTTGAGAGAGTACGCATCAGTACAATACCAAACATGGCTTACTTATCACGTATAAAACCTTAGTTACGAAATAACCTTTATTTCCTAGCAATGATAATAAATGTGCATACTTGGATCTTATACCTTAAAGCTTATGGAACCTTGTATGTGAATATGTAATGTGTGAGTATGTGGGGTTTGATGTAAAGACGCTAGTTAACTTGGGGCAGATGCGTGTGCATGGAGCTAATATTCAGCGTTTTCACACAGGGTCTTATGCATTCGCTAATATGTGACTAGTTAACAGTGCAATTGTGCGTATTAATGTGTGTATGAGAAATGGTGCACTTAAATCTCACATAAACTCACAGTGATTACGCAATTATAGCATGAGCCTCTATAGGCACGTGAATTCATTAGAGCACAGAGATAACGCTGATCTGAAGTCTTAGAGAATCTGGGGGTCATTCAGTCCCGGTTGTTAGCGCCGATGCGCTCGGACCGGATGGATGTCCCCCGACAGAGCATGCGCACGACGGCGCCGGCGCCGTCATGCGCATGCGGGAGATCTGCTATGACCGACAGCGCCGGTCATAGCGGGTCTCGATCCAAAGGGGGCGAGCTGTTGATGTTTATTGACAGCTCGCCCCATTTGGAAGGCGGGCCGGGGGGGTGGCAGCCCAAATGGAGGCATTCCCATGGGAACGCCTACCGTTTGGGGGCAGCCCCACTGACATCACTAGTGATGTCAGTGGAGAGCTTCCGGCTCAGACAGAGCCAGAAGCTCTCCGGGGCTTACGACAAGGGAGACCCTACCCTAGGGTCTTGTCGTAAGCCCCGATGGTCGCGATGGTCTTGACCACCGCGACCATCACCTTAGGTGGTCGTAAGGCTGTGGGTGTTAACCCACAGCCTTACCAACGCAAAGGAGGACGTCTTGAAAATTCAAGACGTCCTCCCCTCATTCAGACCGACCGCACGCTCTGTGCGACCGGCTCTGAATGAGGTCCTCTGTGTGGAGACCACCATAGACCGACATGGGGAGCACTTCTTCGCTCTCAGCTATCCCTAGAAGTGAACACCTAGCAGTGTGGAATGCTGAGCATTATAGTTCCATGACTTGCTCATGCCTCAGCAGCCCCCACCCTTTTCAGGCTCCAAAATACTAGTCTTTGTTCTCCCAGGGCCTGTGTAGATGCAAATTAACACAGCTACAAGACCCAAACCTCAGATAATACTCTTGGCTTTGAAGGTAATTTATTGTAGGAAGCCTGCTAATGTAAGGTGCTTCAAACGACCCTCTTGCTGTATTTGAGAAGGGCCACCAGGAGTGAGAGCAGACGTTATGTCCATGAATCTTGTCTTCACAGGCTAGTTGTCACATGGCCATCTGCTCTGTTTAGCTAATGCAATCCAATTTTGACATACTGTACAGCCATTTCTGAAATATATCCTTTAGGGGAATTATAATAATACACACATTTTATCCAGAGCACCCAAACTACGTAAAGTCATGAAATGGGCTTTTGATGAATCGCGGTAACTTATGGCGATGGTCACAGATGCAATCGCATGATGCTAATAGTAATATTGCCACATGTACTAAAGTGTGAGTTTATCTAAAATGGCGCTTATGCGTCCATTCGCAAAATGGTGTCTTGCGATCTCATTTCCAAGATGGTGTCTTGCGGCCAGTCGCAAGATGGCGTCGCTGCGATCCAATTTTAAACTGATCTTGTCTCAGCCAATTATCCAGCTTCAACAGTCCACCCTTTGATAGCGAACAACATGCTATCACAATCTGATTTTAAAATATAATTTAGGCTTACATTTATATACTATTTAATGTTATTATGGGATGGTACAAGGTGGTTCTTAATCCATCAATAATGTGTCTCTGAGTGGAGACATAAAACTACTATTATTATACGCACACCGCTGATCTTGGAAGATCATGTGAAAGGTGTGGGGAAAGGCAGTCTTGAAGGGGAAATTTGAGACTTTACATTATCTGAGGTGTTTTAAAATAACATTTCAATAATACATTCTATGCATGTCTAAATATAATACATTAAATGATGGTATTTCCTAGTTCAGGGTTGTAATGCAGTTCTGTATTTACCTCAGTATTCATACTGACCACCATCATAATTTCGTTCTTTCGTTTTACTCTATTTTTACATTTTCCACACTTCAACACAATAGGAACACACGGGACACATATGCCAATTATTATAACAATCAGTATAAGGATTAAGAATTTGCCAATGCTGGCGATCACTTCCTGGACCCATTCCCATAGACCTGAAAACCATTTCACTGGGTTCAGCCATGAAACCCATCCTTCTATCTTCTCCCCAACTTCAGCCACTGAAGCATTAAGGTTCTTACGAAATTCCCATTTTAGCTGCAGAATTTCATCCATCTTCCGGTCTATCACTTCCTTAGGGTCGCTGGTATCATTGGTGACATAGGTGCAACTTTTTACTCCAAATTGGGTGGCCAACGTTACGCAATACCCTCCAGTAACAGCAGTTAAATAATTTAACACTAGCCTGTGTTGCACCAGTTATTTCTTGTACGCTTGCAATTCTCTCCCTGTATACCTGAATGTGTAATCGTACATCTCGGTGATATTATCTATCAATTTAGCAAGTTCCTGAATATATCTAAAGTTTAATGTACCCCGAGCGATCCTGGTGGGATCCAATGCGACTAAAACTTGAAAGCCAGTTGTCTCACTTATTAACTGAGTGGCTTTGTGCACGTCACCAGGTATCATATTTTGTTTGCCTCTGTGTTCATATTGTGTGTGAAGATATGGTGACGGTGTGTTTTTATGTATACCAAGCATTTCAACATGTGTGAGGGTCATAACTTCTGGGACTACTCTTCCCAGGTAACACAAACCTTCTGAACTCGGGGAGAGCCACTTATACGCTTTTCTTCCACATATAAAATATACATTATCAGGGAGAACATAATGAATGGTATGCATCATTATCATTAAGCACATTTCCCTTGCAAACAATCCTATTTCTGGGTCTTCCATCTGGTACATGCAAGGTTCTGGCTGTATTATTTTAGCACAATAACCATCTGGCACCTTACCAATAATTTCTTTGGTGGAACTCAATGCATACCGGTACCTAAAATGTCTCCCACTAGGTTTAATTGAGCATAACAGATCATGGTTTATGGACTCATTACCAGCTCTTTGTGAGAAGGTCATCGTCTGATTATTCCCTGTCACTTCCCAACTCCCGAGTTTATTGGGGTTGGTTATGTTTAAACACAAAATTGATCTATCTACTTGGAATTGATAGAGTTTGAAATGAGGTGGTTTGGATGAGAGGAATTTTCCATCCAATGTTTTCCCTTTCTGTAATTCTAAAATTTCCGTGATATTCAGCGGAAATGGCACCAACCCTACATTATGCTGTCCCTGTGGCACATGTGAACACACCCAGCAATCAGTTTGATGTAACACTTTGCCTACCATGCTATGATAAACCTCTAAAGGATACCCACCCCAGTACGGGTTATATTTAGGCTGGCACCATTGGATACAATTCTCATCAACTAGGGACCCACAAAGCTCACAAATACAGGAATCTTCAGACGATAAACCTCCACACCATCCCCAAGTATCCGGAATAACAGCTCTCTTAACAATAACAGTACTAAGATTGGTCAGACACTCCCCTGATTGGCATTGCACTCCTTCTGACTCCACTCCATCAGCGCTGCCATCAGCTCCCATCTCCTGTATCGGTCCTCCATCACAGAAACTGGGTATCCCCAGACAGATCATCACGACAAAAACTCTGGAAGAAAGAACTAGTATGACCACAGCAGACCACTCCATTGCTGGGAGTACTGATCTACACATTTCTTTAGCTCAGGTATCTCACCGTCACCTTTTTAATCCTTCCGGCACAAGCTCGCAATTGACAGGTCGACGTTATCAGCCTCGTCTCCGTCTTGTATCTCCACCGGTTGGTTAACCTCCCTATAGTGAGTGGAATGGACCCATGTATCTTCCCCACCACCCTTTGAGGATGTGGTACTTTGTCAACAATCGTCAGATACGGACCTTTCCACCAATCAGTCAAACGACCTGAGCTAAAAAATATTCGAATCATAACAAATTACCCAGGTTTGACATCATGACAGTTTGCATTAGACATGTTAGTTAATAACACTTTCAATTTCTGTTATTCTTATTCATCTTCGTATCTCAAAGTGGGGACAGATAAAAGAAATGACAATCTGGAACGATCTTGGTTTTATTACCCATCGCCTTACACAAGTTCTGGGAAACATCACCTGTAAAATGAGTCCCCCTATCACTTTGAATAATTCTAGGGATATAGGCCCTCATTCAGAGGCGGTCGGAGGATGCAAGCAGTCGCTCAGAAACTGGGCGGCCGCTTGCATCCTGACCGGCCGCCTCTGTTTCGGTCATTAGGCTGTGGGTTAACACCCACAGCTCTAACGACTGCTAGGGTGATGGTCGTGATGGTCATTGACCATCGCGACCATCGGGGCTTACGACGAGACCCTAGGGTAGGGTCTCACTTGTCGTAATCCCCGGAGAGCTTCTGGCTCTGTCAGAGCTGGAAGCTCTCCACTGACATCACTAGTGATGTCAGTGGGGCCTCCCCCAAATGGCAGGCGTTCCCATGGGAATGCCTCCATTTGGGCTGCCACCCCCCCGGCCCGCCTTCCAAATGGGGCGAGCTGTCAATCAACATCGACAGCTCGCCCCCTTTGGAATGAGACCTGCTACGACCGGCGCTGTCAGTCATAGCGGGTCTCACGCATGCGTACGAAGGAGCCGGCTCCCTCGTGCGTATGCGCAGTAGACAAACATCGAGGCGGCCATGCGGTCGTAGACCGTACGCCCGCCTCTGAATAAAGCCCATAGTATCTGCATACAGGTTCCTGCAATTAAATCTTGTTATTAATAGCTACTGCTCTAAATAATGCCTGGGCCCCTAGGTTGGATAGTATTCCGAGTATTTGACCTTAGCCTGGCATGGCTGCCGTTTATCCTTAGCAACCTTGTGTCCTGTGTGTAAGAGATAAAGCACAACAGTTAAATATCATTTAAACATGACCTGAATACAACAATAAATCATCCACATTTTACATTAGAACAGATCCATTGGCAGGTTGAAAAGATTGTAAACAGTCATATAAGGCCTGGTAGAAGATAGTGGGGTTGCCTATGAACCGATGGGAAACCCGTGTTCATGTGTGGTGTTCTTCACTTTGCAGTACTTACTTATGTGTCCCACTTGGTGACAGTTAAAACATCTTTTTGAACGGGGTGGATGAAAGGATTGTTGTGGGAGTTGAGCAATAGGGAAAGATGGTGGGTATGGGTAGGAATATGGAGGATAAGGGTATGGTGGGAGGTATGAAATTTGTGGGTAGCATGGGACCTGTGATTGTGTATGATATGTGGGGTAAGGATGTGTTTGCTGTGGTGTGGGATTGGTGAGGATGTGTAACTGTTCAGGTGCAAGTGTGTGTATAGTGCAGGTGTGTCTACTGGCTGTGATGTTACAGTCATTCCTTCCAGAGCTTGGATACTGACAGCCATTAGTTTTTCGCTCTGGGTCTCTCTCTTCTTTGAGTTGTTTTTATCATGTTCTATGGCAGATTCTATGAGGGTATCTATTGTGACTCCCCTCCAGCCAGGCTGTGAGGTCTGAACCCGGGTAATATTATCTTGGTTTACTTGGTCTGTTAAGGGAACGTCACCATCCAATACACAATCCGTGCCAAATTTTGTCACGTCGGTATAGCGTGGTAGACAGGCCCTTAACACCACACGCCAATCTTTATTAGTTGGCTCATGAGAACTACCCAAATTCCTCAAAAATCTCTGACATTTGGCTAGTTCCTTTTTGGGATCGGGGAAATCATTTATGATGGCATTTAGTTCTGCTCTTGTCCAAGGACAATGCATTACCACTTCCCTCGTGGGCACTACACCGTTCGCATCTGCATTTCCATTCGAAACAGTTATTGTCCGAATGGGATGCAGACCGGTAGCGCTGCTACCTTTGACCTTGTTACCTGACTGGGGGTTTAATCTGTTGCTGCTACGTATGGTATTAACAACTTCCTCTACGGGTGCAGAGGGTGTTAGCACTTCCCTTACTGTTACTGATGGAGATGATGGCACCACTCGTGATTGTTGTGATGCAGCATCTATCAACTGTACAGCATGGGAAATGGCAGACATTACAATAGGCTCATCATCCACATCATGAACATTTTCTTTATAGTTGCTTAAGAGAGGGTACAAATTGCTTGTTACATTTTTATGGGTATTTTTGATAACTGTACTTGCACCTCCATCCACATAAGGTGGGGTGGTGCGCGTGAACTGCTGGCAATACCTTCCACAACACTACCTTGCTGCACGTGTGCGCCATTTTGCGGCGCGCCCGCACTGCAATTCAGCGTCGCGGATGTATTCTCTGGCAATGTGCTCGCAACGCTAGTTTGCGTCGCTTGTGCATTTTTAAGCCACGCATCCCCTTCATGCTGCCACAACTTTAAACATTCATAATATTTGACCTTTTTCTCTCGGGAGCGCATCAGACTGATGTGATCCCGGACATTATCTAATACATCTTTGTCAAAACTACCAATTCTGGGAAATGGTCTAACACTCTTCATCGTCATTTTAAACCATACATCACAATACCTTATTGCATAAGCACCGTACTTAGGCCCTCATTCAGACCCACTCGCAAGCGGGCGCACGTACGTTAGGCGTACGTACAAAAATATTTAAATTCAATGGCTCGCTCGTATTTTCGTTCGCATCTAAAATTCCTCCCTAAACTCTGACGACCCCTCCTCTAACTAACGAGCGTACGAAATAGCGAGCGTACATCCCCGAAATGGCTTGAAAGGAACGCACGCACACGTATAAACAGGAAGTGGCCTTGTCAGATGTCGATTACCTGCTCCTTTATTCTGCCTACCTCCATCAATCGTATCATGGCAATCAATGTATCAATTAGCTTAATTGTTTGTTTTTTTTCAACACAATGCAAGAAACTTTACTCTTGTCCGTGTTTGTGTTTACCCGCAGAATACGTACGGATGAAACATTCGCTTTTATTGTTCAAAAAACATGTGAACCACAATTAAACAATTGTACTATTGCTGTGGATCCCCGCATATTTCCCTGGGTTCATTTCTTTATTTAAATTTGCTTACGCATGTCACTGCATCAAGCCTATCCTAACTCTCCAGAGATTTCTGGCCCTGTCGAACACATGACTCATACACTAACCAATAAAATTGCTCCTGTTAATTTCCAAAATACATTAGCCAATCAGAAAATTTTTACACACTTTATCAAAAATGATTTTTAAGAAAAACACCATTGCCATCATGAGAGCCTCCGCATTCACCAGGCGTGAGCTGCTGGTGCTTACGGAGGTCATGGATCGCCGGATCACCAGCCAGCCTCAACCCATGACCAACCGGCAGAAGCGCTCCGCGTATGCGGAGGTACGGTCCCGCCTGCGGTCCTTCGGCTCACGCCGAAACATCGGGCAGCTGGAGCGCAGGTGGTCCGACCTGCAACGGCGAACGCCCCGCTTGCTGGCATGCTTTCGCATGCAGATCCTGGCAAGTAAGTGTTATGTATTGTGGTTTTCATGTTTGTGTTTGTGGGGCAAACTGCGTGTGCATGTTTTCCTGTCTGTTCTATTTATTATTTGTACTCATATCTGCGTGTGCATGTTTTCCTGTCTGTTCTATTTATTATTTGTACTCATATCTGCGTGTGCATGTTTTCCTGTCTGTTCTATTTATTATTTGTACTCATATCTGCGTGTGCATGTTTTCCTGTCTGTTCTATTTATTATTTGTACTCATATCTGCGTGTGCATGTTTTCCTGTCTGTTCTATTTATTATTTGTACTCATATCTGCGTGTGCATGTTTTCCTGTCTGTTCTATTTATTATTTGTACTCATATCTGCGTGTGCATGTTTTCCTGTCTGTTATATTTATTATTTGTACTCATATCTGCGTGTGCATGCTTTCCTGTCTGTTCTATTTATTATTTGTACTCATATCTGCGTGTGCATGTTTTCCTGTCTGTTCTATTTATTATTTGTACTCATATCTGCGTGTGCATGTTTTCCTGTCTGTTCTATTTATTATTTGTACTCATATCTGCGTGTGCATGTTTTCCTGTCTGTTCTATTTATTATTTGTACTCATATCTACGTCTGCATGTTTTCCTGTCTGTTCTATTTATTATTTGTACTCATATCTGCGTGTGCATGTTTTCCTGTCTGTTCTATTTATTATTTGTACTCATATCTACGTCTGCATGTTTTCCTGTCTGTTCTATTTATTATTTGTACTCATATCTGCGTGTGCATGTTTTCCTGTCTGTTCTATTTATTATTTGTACTCATATCTGCGTCTGCATGTTTTCCTGTCTGTTCTATTTATTATTTGTACTCATATCTGCGTGTGCATGTTTTCCTGTCTGTTCTATTTATTATTTGTACTCATATCTGCGTGTGCATGTTTTCCTGTCTGTTCTATTTATTATTTGTACTCATATCTGCGTGTGCATGTTTTCCTGTCTGTTCTATTTATTATTTGTACTCATATCTGCGTGTGCATGTTTTCCTGTCTGTTCTATTTATTATTTGTACTCATATCTGCGTGTGCATGTTTTCCTGTCTGTTCTATTTATTATTTGTACTCATATCTGCGTGTGCATGTTTTCCTGTCTGTTATATTTATTATTTGTACTCATATCTGCGTGTGCATGCTTTCCTGTCTGTTCTATTTATTATTTGTACTCATATCTGCGTGTGCATGTTTTCCTGTCTGTTCTATTTATTATTTGTACTCATATCTGCGTGTGCATGTTTTCCTGTCTGTTCTATTTATTATTTGTACTCATATCTGCGTGTGCATGTTTTCCTGTCTGTTCTATTTATTATTTGTACTCATATCTACGTCTGCATGTTTTCCTGTCTGTTCTATTTATTATTTGTACTCATATCTGCGTGTGCATGTTTTCCTGTCTGTTCTATTTATTATTTGTACTCATATCTACGTCTGCATGTTTTCCTGTCTGTTCTATTTATTATTTGTACTCATATCTGCGTGTGCATGTTTTCCTGTCTGTTCTATTTATTATTTGTACTCATATCTGCGTCTGCATGTTTTCCTGTCTGTTCTATTTATTATTTGTACTCATATCTGCGTCTGCATGTTTTCCTGTCTGTTCTATTTATTATTGGTACTCATATCTGCGTCTGCATGTTTTCCTGTCTGTTCTATTTATTATTTGTACTCATATCTGCGTGTGCATGTTTTCCTGTCTGTTCTATTTATTATTTGTACTCATATCTGCGTGTGCATGTTTTCCTGTCTGTTCTATTTATTATTTGTACTCATATCTGCGTGTGCATGTTTTCCTGTCTGTTCTATTTATTATTTGTACTCATATCTGCGTGTGCATGTTTTCCTGTCTGTTCTATTTATTATTTGTACTCATATCTGCGTGTGCATGTTTTCCTGTCTGTTCTATTTATTATTTGTACTCATATCTGCGTGTGCATGTTTTCCTGTCTGTTCTATTTATTATTTGTACTCATATCTGCGTCTGCATGTTTTCCTGTCTGTTCTATTTATTATTTGTACTCATATCTGCGTGTGCATGTTTTCCTGTCTGTTATATTTATTATTTGTACTCATATCTGCGTGTGCATGCTTTCCTGTCTGTTCTATTTATTATTTGTACTCATATCTGCGTGTGCATGTTTTCCTGTCTGTTCTATTTATTATTTGTACTCATATCTGCGTGTGCATGTTTTCCTGTCTGTTCTATTTATTATTTGTACTCATATCTGCGTCTGCATGTTTTCCTGTCTGTTCTATTTATTATTTGTACTCATATCTGCGTGTGCATGTTTTCCTGTCTGTTCTATTTATTATTTGTACTCATATCTGCGTCTGCATGTTTTCCTGTCTGTTCTATTTATTATTTGTACGCATATCTACGTCTGCATGTTTTCCTGTCTGTTCTATTTATTATTTGTACTCATATCTGCGTGTGCATGTTTTCCTGTCTGTTCTATTTATTATTTGTACTCATATCTGCGTCTGCATGTTTTCCTGTCTGTTCTATTTATTATTTGTACTCATATCTGCGTCTGCATGTTTTCCTGTCTGTTCTATTTATTATTGGTACTCATATCTGCGTCTGCATGTTTTCCTGTCTGTTCTATTTATTATTTGTACTCATATCTGCGTGTGCATGTTTTCCTGTCTGTTCTATTTATTATTTGTACTCATATCTGCGTCTGCATGTTTCCCCTCTTTTTCTGAATTTTTAATTCTACTGCTTTTTTTTTTGGTTTTATTTTTTATTATTTTTTTTTTGTTTGTTTGTTTGCCCGGATTTGTCCATAAACTAAACGCAATTTATTTGACATATTTTAGGGGGACAGCCAAGACTCCGCCGTCAACGTCGGCGTTCCCGCCCACTCTCCCCAACCCCCAGCCAACACTCCACCCCAAATCTTTCCCCTATTCCCCACTCCTCCCCATCCTTCCCAGACCCTCTCCCGGAAATGTCGGGCCTCCTTCCCCTCCGTCCCACTTCCCCCTCTCCTCCACCCACCCCTCTTCCAATTACCCCCTCCCCGGAGTCCAGCATAACTCCGCCCCATTCTTTGGGGAATGACGGATCCTCCGAGGAGGATCATGGAGGTTTGGCCGGAGCTCCCGATTTGTTTCCCGGTATGTTTTTTATTTATTTTTTTTAAAGCACAAACTGTTTGTATGTAATCATGTGTCGTGCCTTTCTTCGTGTTTTTGTGGCTTGACTTTTGTTGATTGTGAAGGTTTGCCTTTACCTCTTCCTGGTGATTTAAGCATACACATATCATACCTGTGGGAATTTGTACCTAGGCCTTGTATTTTTGCCAGCCCACCCTTTTTATTTCTGTTTTTGGGTTTAGGAGTGATTTGGTTTTTTTTTTATGTTTTTCTGTGGAGTCCCTATTGTTGTATTAACCCACACACTTTTCTCACCCACAGAGGAACAGAGGCGTCGGCAAGAGGTGGCGGATGTTGTGGGGCAGATGCGCCACCATGTAATCGGCCTTCTGGTGGCCCTCGACCGGCTGTCTGGCCTCCTTCGGCATTAGATTTTTTTTTTTTGTTCTATTTTCCAAATAAATTTATTAAGACAAATATACGTTGTGGCTCATTTTTAAAAACCAAAACCAAGATAGTTTAGCCTGACATAAGTTCCTGCAAGGATTTCCCTTTTTTAAAAGTTAGATTGTGTTTTGTCTTTGTATGTCAAACAGACACCAGAAACACATAACAGTAACAATGTCATTTCCCTTTTTGTGTGTAGTGTCAATTTCAGATTTCTACATTTTCCAGGTTCCTACTTGGTGCGCAAGCTGCTTAGGCCAATCTTACAAATCCCAAGGTTGGGCCAGGCTTCCTTTTGGTGTGGATTGGGAAGCTGAAAACATATTTCAGTTTTGCTCAACTGGCGTCAGTACTGGTTTACCCCTTAGTCGAATGTAACTTGTGTTAACCTGGTTACACTTGCTGTTAACGTCCCAAAAAAGGAAGACCATTTCACTCTTCAAACATTTATTGACAACATAACAGAGAAAACAAAGTGGTCACTCCCAAAAAAAATACACAGTGATAAATTCAAATACAACACATACCAAGAAATAATTAAATAAAAACACAAAATCAAGAACTGGTTGACGAAGGACCATGCCAACATGATTCCACAAACATGGCGTTGCGATATGGGTTCAAGAATATATGCCCAAAAGGACCAGATCCAGGTTTGGTAAGGGTAGCAGGAAGTAGTGAGCGTTGGAGTGCCAAAGATTATGTGAACAAACAGAAGATGGTGAGAAAATTAAAAATAAATTAGATGTTCGCCAAAAAACACAAACACATTAGGTATAAACACTGGAGTTTTGTTCAAACTTACCTAAAAAATCTGGCCACCACATCATCGCGTATGGCCCCCCCACATACTGACCTTCGACCAACCTCGGGGGGGCCATCCTCAGGTAAGGCATCCTCTGGCTGCATTGGGACACCACTCCTTATGGCAATGTTGTGAAATATCCCACACAGGACCACAATTTTCGACACCATATCCGGCACATACATGAGCTCGCCACCAGAGCGGTGGAGGCATCTGAATCGGCCTTTTAAAAGGCCAATACAGCGCTCCACCACTTGCCTGGTGGCTGTAAGTGCGGAATTATATGCACTTTGTGGCCCTGGTGTGGGAGCCAAATAAGGAGTGAGCAGCCAGGACATGCAAGGGTATCCACTGTCTCCTGTGAACAAAAATAGACCACATCAGGAACACTGTGTATCAAGCTTAACATTGTTATGTACTAAAGGTCTCCACTTACCCAGAAGCCACGCATCACCAGCTTGTAGGTTGGTTAATTTCTGCCATATCCCTGATTGCCGGATGACGAAGGAGTCATGAGCACTTCCGGGTAATTTAGCATTCAGGGACAGGATCTGGAGGGAGGCATCACATACCACCATTACATTCAGGGAGTGATAGTGTTTCCTGTTTCTAAATATTGCCTCCAGCCGTGCTGGAGGCTGAAGTGGTATGTGAGTACCATCCACAACCCCTATGATGTGTGGGAAGCCAGCTATTTGGTAAAAATTGGCCTTGGCCACACTAAGGGCACCCATATCCAAAGGCATTTTAATAAAATGATGGAGGTGCTTGAAAAGTGCCTCCATCACTGCCCTCAGGATCCTGGAAAAGGAGGATTGGGAGATGCCCGCCACTATTCCCACTGTTGTTTGAAATGATCCTGAGGCACAGAAATGTAACACCACCATAAATTGCGTCAGTGGTGGTATTGCTGTTGGACTGTCAATTTGCCGCTCAAGATCACTTTCTATTAATGAGAGAGTGTCTATGATGATTTTGGGAGGTAGACGGTAGCGTCTTAAAACCTCATCATCGGGCATTCCAAAAAGGGTGACACGTGTTCGAAATATCTGGGGCCTTGCATGCCTACGATGCCTACGCCTGGGACGAGTTTGAGGTTGGTCGTCTTCCGGGAGCAGGGCCAGAACAATTCGCCCCAGATCTACCTGAAATTCAAAGTTTACAATGTAAGGCTTTTGACCCACCCCAAAAGTAAGAAAAAACAACTTAGCTTTCTGATACCATCCATAGCTGCTTACATGCCGGGGTATTGTCATGATACGTATAAACTGTAAAAAAGCCAACAATGAGACTTCAAAAATTTAGAGGGTGTTTTTTTTTTTTTTAAATTGTTGCAAGCCAACACAGAAAATAGCGGAAAAACACATTTGGCCATCGATGAAAACTACATTGCACACCGTACGTCAAATAGGGTTCAAATGGACCCAAAAAATGGAAAAGGGAAAAGCAAAACTGGATTATATGATGAATAAGCCGTCAAAAATGCGGTAAATAATTCGCAAATGCAAGTCACTACACCAACAGTCAAAAATGCGGTAATTAATTCGCAAATGCAAGTCACTACACCAACAGTCAAAAATGCGGTAATTAATTCGCAAATGCAAGTCACTACACCAACAGTCAAAAATGCGGTAATTAATTCGCAAATGCAAGTCACTACACCAACAGTCAAAAATGCGGTAATTAATTCGCAAATGCAAGTCACTACACCAACAGTCAAAAATGCGGTAATTAATTCGCAAATGCAAGTCACTACACCAACAGTCAAAAATGCGGTAATTAATTCGCAAATGCAAGTCACTACACCAACAGTCAAAAATGCGGTAATTAATTCGCAAATGCAAGTCACTACACCAACAGTCAAAAATGCGGTAATTAATTCGCAAATGCAAGTCACTACACCAACAGTCAAAAATGCGGTAATTAATTCGCAAATGCAAGTCACTACACCAACAGTCAAAAATGCGGTAATTAATTCGCAAATGCAAGTCACTACACCAACAGTCAAAAATGCGGTAATTAATTCGCAAATGCAAGTCACTACACCAACAGTCAAAAATGCGGTAATTAATTCGCAAATGCAAGTCACTACACCAACAGTCAAAAATGCGGTAATTAATTCGCAAATGCAAGTCACTACACCAACAGTCAAAAATGCGGTAATTAATTCGCAAATGCAAGTCACTACACCAACAGTCAAAAATGCGGTAATTAATTCGCAAATGCAAGTCACTACACCAACAGTCAAAAATGCGGTAATTAATTCGCAAATGCAAGTCACTACACCAACAGTCAAAAATGCGGTAAATAATTCGCAAATGCAAGTCACTACACCAACAGTCAAAAATGCGGTAATTAATTCGCAAATGCAAGTCACTACACCAACAGTCAAAAATGCGGTAATTAATTCGCAAATGCAAGTCACTACACCAACAGTCAAAAATGCGGTAATTAATTCGCAAATGCAAGTCACTACACCAACAGTCAAAAATGCGGTAATTAATTCGCAAATGCAAGTCACTACACCAACAGTCAAAAATGCGGTAATTAATTCGCAAATGCAAGACAAAAAATGGACTTACCCAACTCGAATATATAAGATTTCCACAAAAAACTTCTTTGGGTCCGAAAACAAAAAAAAACTAAAAAAGATGAAATGAGTGTTAAACAAATTAACAAACCACAAAACAGAAGAATACACCAATTGGCCACAAATTTGAATGCACAAAACTTACCAAATCAGGAAAGGATGTTGAAAAAATGAAAAAAATGCGAACGGAAAAACCAAAGAAATGTAGCAAAAACAAACAAAAAAACAACTCTGCAAAATCCTCCAAACGCAACCAACCAAATCCAAACCACTTAACCGACAACACTCCAACAACCCCACCTCGAATCCACACACACCAAGCCATAAATAGTGTTTATTTTCCCGCACAAATTAAGGATGAATCATAGGGACGCACAATCAATGATGCGGCCGCAAACTAAGGACGCATGTATAAATACGTCACGAAATCACATAGAATTTCTGGATGATTTCATGCTGGAAGCAGAGACATGGCTTCAAACCAGGGAAACAATGGTCAAAATTGCGGCGGTAAGGCCTTCATGCATTTTGTGTCAATGATTCTTTTAAAACATAATATTGTGCAAGTTGTGAAGTGGCTAAATCTGCATATTTACCCAAATAGGTGAGGAGGATGACATGGAAGAGACTGCTGGCCCCAGTCAACCCGCCAAAGCTGCCAAAAAAAAAAGGCAGCCACATTTCACAAGCAAGGAGATGGAGGTTTTGATCCAGAAGTGCGTTGACATCCTGCCCCAGGCAGCCAGGAATATGAGCCAAAGCCAGAAGTGGAGAATGTGGGAGGAGGTCGCCGTTGCTGTCAATAGGGTGGGTGATTATGTCCGTCTAGCCCGGGATGTCAAACGGCGGTAAGTAAACACTTTCCCATCCTATAAACAAACCCCATTGTAAAAAAAAGGATAATGGTTCCAAATTCATTCCACAGATGGGCAGACTTCAAATATCGTCTCAAACAAAAACTTGCCGACAGGGCTAGGCATGCAAGGGGGACAGGTGGGGGTCCCACCCCTGTGTCATTGGAGTTGACAGACTTAGAAGAGATGGCACAGGGGTGTGTGCAGGCTGTGGAGGTGTTTGGCGTGTCCAACATGGATACGGACATGCCAGACTTTGCGGCTCCTCATGTTGGCCAAGGTAAGTCTTGTGATGTCACCAACTCAGAAATGCTATTGTGCCAATATGTAGATTCTAATGTGAGTCTTTTCTCCAATTTCCTAACAGAGACAGAGGCGGATGAGTCTGCTCCAGAGGGGAGCCTTGGCCGCAGAATTTCTGCTGACTCTGCAGGGGAGGAACCAGTACATCCGGCTGAGGACCCTGCAGAAGCCAGTCCAGGGCGTGCCCCCTCGCAGGCAGTGGGCCTCCTCACAGAACTCAATTTTAAATCGGATTGCCATACGGAGATTCTGCAGAGGATGGACGCCAGTCTGATACGGGTGGCTGAGGCCCTGGAGCAAAATGCTGCGGCCAACGTGACCATTGGTCAGGCCCTGGCGGAAAATACCAGGGCCAACATCCGCATCGCCGATGCCCTGGAGCAGCTCGTTCGCCAGCACATGGTGGAGCCGACCTCCCTTCCTGCCGGAACATCCGGATCCTCCACCTCTGGCACAACATCAGGCAATCCTCCAAATGTGCCTAGCCCTGTGCCTAGTCCAGAGGCCACAACATCTGCCTCTGGACAGGCCAGCCCGATGGCATCCCGGACCCGGTCTGGCGCCCACCCTCACCCAGCCAAACGGGCGAGAAAACGGTGACAGCAATGGCGACTTTTCCCACACTCCTTCTGTGCTTGGCTCATATTCCTTTCTGGTCAAAACTTCCCTCTCCTTTCTTGTGAAATGTTTTTAAATTTTGTATTTACGCTTATGTTAGTAGTTATGTTATATTTTTTTTTGGATCAAATATCTTGGCCACAAAAAAAGGCAATACAATATTAGGCCAATTTGTTTGTGTGTAAACAATAAATTAAAAACAAAACACTGACATTGTATTGTGACATTATTGGACAAATGGGTTACATTTAATCCTGGCCTTAAACGCAAAAACTGACCCTCTTTAAAAAAAAAAAAAGGCCTCTTTAAGGAACGTTTAAAAAATCACATAGCGATGCAAATTCCACAGTAAACCAAAAAAAAGGGGAGCTAATTAAAAGATGATGACATTATTGTTACAATAGGCCATAACCACCAAATTGTGGCCAAAATAAAACCCCAAAAATGTACGCTAATTGATTGTGTAATCATGACATTAGCAGCTCTGATTTCCACCTGCGTACGCTTTTGTGCTATCCCAATAAACTGCTTTCCAAACACATACCAAGCCGGATTTCAATCCAACACTAATTACTTTACTGACCAGCCGCGATTAATCGCTGCACCATCGTGGAGTCCCGGGACGGAGGAGAAGGCCATCGCCAATGTGGTCGAGTAATCCTGACCCTAAGCTGTGCGAGCATTTTGAAGGGAAAGCGGATGTTCCAGTGACGTATGAGACGGTCCGAACACATTTGACGTTCGCATCTGCTAATGTATGTACGCCCCAAAAACGCCTCGCCACGCCTGCGTTTTTTCATCTCCACCCCCGTCAACACCCAAAAACGCCCTGTTCTGTCAATCACATTTGACATGTCACTTCCTGTACGCTATTTTAGGAACGAGAGAAAAAAAGCTCGCAATCTGCCGTACGCACATGCGCAGTGTAACACCGACGCATGCGCGGTTAGTCAACATCGGAACGCAACGAGCGTACTGTTGTTAACGTGCGGCTCTGAATGAGGGCCTTAGTATGCATAATACGACGGGCCGATCCAAACAGCGCTTCCATTAGCAGCACATCATTGTCTAACATCTCTATTGTTTGCGCGGCTCCCATTCTGAGACAACTCCTATGTTTTTCAATAAATATTTAAACTGGTGAAAGACAGTCAAGATACTTTCACTTACCTGTGGATGATTTAAACGGCAGTGCCCACACACCTGTGAAGCTTTGAAGAAGGCTACTCCACGCACCCGGATAAGATTTAAGAAGGCAACTTCCACACCTATGGAAGTTTAAGTTGGCTACTTCCATGCACCTCTCTACAACAAAGACAACATGTACACCTGCTACTGTGTATAGAACGATAAGCTGCTTACCAAGCGGCTAGCACTTAGCCCTTAAAGGTCATACGGTACCTCTAACTTTAGGGAACAAGTTACCCCTACCAACAAATACTCACTGTTACACACTTTTTTCCGCAGAAAAATACAGAAATTCCGCAGAAAATTTTTTTATTGCGCAGAAAAATACACGTTAACCCAGATATTGACAACAATTGAAAAGAATGTAAACCTCAATGGCTTTGTTTAAACACGTGGCAGCATGACCGGAAGTACGTATATGCTATTGTTTGACCAGTCGCATACACAATAATGCGACTACCACACAACCATATGACAACCTTTAGCTGCGTAACACAAAAGTGTGTCTTTACTGTGCGCAAAACTGTGACTCAGCCGCGTGTTCAATACTGCGGCTCCCATTTAAATGTTAGGTTCTATCAACAAAGGAAAACAAACTTTTTCCTCTCTTGTCCCTGGATTCTAGTCAGCATCCCTGGCTCACACGAAAACGGGTAGCGATCTCTCAGCACCGAGCGGTTGCAGGTAAAATCTGCATGTGGCCACTCCACCCTTTGGTGAGAAATCGATAACCGTAAGTGCCGTGTTAGTGGGTAAGTGACTTCACTACGAGCCCCCAACTAATGATACTGCCTATGAACCTTATAAATACCCCTGCCTATACCTTCTAATATCCTTCTTATAAACCTCTAAGGATGACGCTAATTTGCGTTCGCAGTCATACAGTAAATAAAGACTCCAGACCTAGAACCTGTGGTTCCAAAGCACAAAGTATTATTCAAGTAAAAGTACAGCAGTTACACGCTATGATCCTCATATAATCTTAGCGCAAAGAGATTATACAGACCCAAGTACAATTATACATACACATCTGGTCCAGAAGTAGGCATCAGCAAGAAACCCCTCGTCAATCAGCATTCAGCATGAAGACTAGGAACCCAGGGTCAGAGTACACATATTTATACCCCCCAGGAATAAACAACACAATAGAGAAGTTTGTTGCTAATACGATTGGTCCTAAAGGAGAGGGCATATGTTACAAGGCATTTAACAGGTTGATTCAAATAGACACAATCCAGCCTCTAACAACTGGTGGTCTCTAGTTTCCCACCTCATGCAAATCCTAACAGTTGTTCATATAATGTACATTTTGTTGCTTGAAGTCTCTGCGGTCCATAAGTTGAGAATGCATTTTGCGATCTCTCCATCGATATTACCGGAATACTGTTGAGAGAGTACGCATCAGTACAATACCAAACATGGCTTACTTATCATGTATAAAACCTTAGTTACGAAATAACCTTTATTTCCTAGCACTGATAATAATTGTGCATACTTGAATCTTATACCTTAAAGCTTATGGAACCTTGTATGTGAATATGTAATATGTGAGTATGTGGGGTTTGATGTAAAGACCCTAGTCAACTTGGGGCAGATGCGTGTGCATGGAGCTAATATTCAGCGTTTTCATACAGGGTCTTATGCATTCGCTAATATGCGACTAGTTAACAGTGCAATTGTGCGTATTAATGTGTGTATGAGAAATGGTGCACTTAAATCTCACTTAAACTCACAGTGATTATGCAATTATAGCATGAGCCTCTACAGGCACGTGAATTCATTAGAGCACAGAGATAACGCTGATCTGAATTCTTAGATAATCTGTGTGGAGGGAGACCACCATAGACCGACATGGGGAGCACTTCTTCGCTATCCCTAGAAGTGAACACCTAGCAGTGTGGAATGCTGAGCATTATAGTTCCATGACTTGCTCATGCCTAAGCAGCCCCCACCCTTTTCAGGCTCCAAAATACTGGTCTTTGTTCTCCCAGGGCCTGTGTAGATGCAAATTAGCACAGCTACAAGACCCAAACCTCAGATAACACTCTTGGCTTTGAAGGTATTTTATTGTAGGAAGCCTGCTAATGTAAGGTGCTTCAAATGACCCTCTTTCTCTAATCGAGCAGGGCCACCAGGAGTGAGAGCAGACGTTATGTCCATGAAGCTTGTCTTCACAGGCTATTTGTCACGTGGCCATTTGCTCTGTTTAGCTAATGCAATCCAATTTTGACATACTGTACAGCCATTTCTGAAATATATCCTTTAGGGGAATTATAATAATACACACACTTTATCCAGAGCACCCAAACTACGTAAAGTCATGAAATGGACTTTTGATGAATCGCCGTAACTTATGGCGATGGTCACATATGCAATCGCATGATGCTAATAGTAATATCGCCACATGTACTAAAGTGTGAGTTTATCTAAAATGGCGCTTAGGCGGCCATTCGCAAAATGGCATCTTGCGATTTCATTTCCAAGATGGCGTCTTGCGGCCAGTCGCAAGATGGCGTCGCTGCCATCCAATTTTAAACTGATCTTGTCTCAGCCAATTATCCAGTTTCGACAATGTGTACATGTGCTTTTCGGAGCAGCTGTCCCCGCACCGAAGCAATGATGAATTGCTCCAGTGTAAAGTATCCCCCGCTGCGAGTTGCCATGCGGCCCCCGATGATGAATAGGCCCCTGAAAGTGCTACTGTTATGCACAATTGCCATTTCACAGATAGCTGCCAACTTTAACTATTAATATAATCAGGAGACACTTGGAATCTACCCAGATCCACCTTGTCTGCATTTTGAGTGGCCTATTCAAATCTCTGATCTGGGCCAATCAGAACTCTTAAACCATAGACCAGTCCCCTTTTTACCCATGGTAAAAATGGAACTGTTGTTCAAAAAAACAGATGTATCCTGAGTTATAGAGGTGCTACTAGTGGTAATTCAAAGAAGTTATGGAAATTGCACTACTCTACTGTTACTAAAATTACCTTGGGGAGTTGGATGATAATAATGCCTGACTGCAGCTGTTGACCTTAATACTTAACGATATAGAGGCTGGGGAGGAGAACAGGGGAAGAGAGCAAGAGTCCTGATACTAAGGACTTAATAAACATGCCTGTTATTAGAGGGCCTGATTCTGATGTGGACACAAACTGAACGCAATTCTGATGTTGGTGGAATTGGAATTGCATATGGGATCACTGGCTTTAGGAACATTGAGGCAAAACCAGGGGCATTCCTGGGTGATGACTGAAAGGTGGCCTGAAGTGTGCACAAAAATAAGTCAGTTTCAAGGAAGTGCTAAAGGTGTGTCTGTGAATATGGCTGCGTTCTCAGTTGCAGAGCCGCAGTCACAGAGATATGTTTATAATGAGTTGAGAAGGTTAAACTGTGCCTGACATAGGCTGGTGCAAGGGTCAATGGTGCTCGCAATGGTGTGCCAATTGTGGAATGTTCAGAACCTCCCAGAGGGGGCAGCCAGAATGTCGGCAAGCCTGACACAAGGTGATTGCTGAAATTAGCATTTGCATATTACTGAAAAAAGTTGCATCTCTGAATCAAGCTCAAAGTTCTGAAACCTCCAAGCAGTCACAGAGATATGTTTATAATGAGTTGAGAAGGAGAAACTGTGGCTGCCATAGGCTGGTGCAAGGGTCAATGGTGCTCGCAATGGTGCGCCAATTGTGGAATGTTCAGAACCACTGACAGAGTTGCACCATCCATGGGCTTGCACTCTCTGGTGCTTGCTAGTACACAAGGCATACTTGCCTACCCTCCCGATTTTTCCTGGAGCCTCCCAAAAATCGAGTGCCGCTCCCGGCCCCCCGGAAAGGCAGTCAAGCCTCCCAGCCCATCCAGCCCCCCCACCCTATATGCCCCTTTATAGTCCTGTTATGCCTTCCCACCCAGTTGTAAGGGGAGATGCGTCTGAAATGGATAAGCGCTCCGGAATTCCAGAGCATACATATACAAGACACTCTCCGCACACGGGAATACATTAAATTCTGCATTATTCTTTTTATGTTAATTGTTTTTGTGTAAAATTGTCTTAAGTGAAAGGAGTGGAAATAACTGAACATGCAGAAATTTTTTTTTAAATTCTAAAATGGTTTAAGCATATTCCTGAAAAGTAAATTGAAATGTACTAGTTGTTAAATATTTATGTAAAACATTGTCAGGTCTTGTAATAAAACACCTTTCTGTTCCTTTTTCTTTATAAAGTGAGGAGCAGGGAAGTAGGTCAGGATAATGCTTGTAAAGTAATATACCGTTATCTGCAGCACTGAAGACAATACTGATGGATTAGAATTTCCCAGGGAATGTATTGCTGCAGTCAAGAGTGTCAAAAGCAATTGTGAGGTTCACTTTTTTATTAGGGGTTATAGATAAATAACGAGATTCTAACTAACCTTTCTTACCATGGGTCTGTAATAGCCTGCGATATCCATAACATATGCTCTGTGTGTAGGGATCTTAGTACAGAAGATGGACATAAAGAACCAGTCATATAATTTAGATAATATAGAAACCTTTCTAACAGGCTGAAATATTTATTATTTTCATCCTAGATACCTGCAAATTCAACTCTGTGCAAAATAGTTATATCAATCTTGGGGCGAGACATTAAAACAATTGCACATAGACCCCCTCATTTGTTAAAATCCCCCTACATAGTATCATAGGCGTCAACTTTTAATAATGGTTGCGGGCAGGGCTATTTTTCTGGAAAATTAGGTTCAGTAACTGTGGGTGGAGCTAAAGAACAACAGTTATTTGTATATTATATGTACTATGTATAATATATATATATATATATATATACCCACCCAGAAACTTCTGAAAAAGGTGCCTGAAGAGGTATTTACTAGTTTTACTGGAATCATTGACATGCTGATAATGTGCATCTATTTTCTGAAAGTATCTCGTCAATACAATAAAACCAGTGTTCTCACACCAACATAAAGACCAAGTAAAAATAAGTCCCATTTAGAATTTGCGGGGTACTGTTTCTTTAAATGCTATGTCCACCTTTATCTCACAATCTCCCAAGGTCTTCCTTAGCAAACAGGGAGTGGGACTTACTAAGCGATTGCAGATCGATCAGTGATTCTATGTACAAAGTACATGCTAGATTATGTAGTGAACTACTGCTAGAGATGGATAAAAGGTGTACATAATATTTAACCCATTTAATTGATGTAATATAAATTAAACTGATTGGCGGACTCCTTTTTGATATTTTGCCGCCATGAAACCTGGGAGAAACACACAAAGTGGCTTCAACAACATGGCTGCCACCGCTGTGTGCAAACTTTACCCACAGTTTAAAGCAGCAATGCCTGCTGTGCTCTTTGTCCTAGACCAGGGATAGGGAACCTCAGACCCGGGGCCATATAAGGGCCGTGGAATCATTTGGTCTGGCCCTTGGAGCTTTTTCCTGCTAGCCTCATCTGGCTAGTAGGGTGCCTAGAATGACATCTTGCAGCCAGAATCTATTCAGCAGTGCAACCTGGAGAGTCCTTATGATGCTTCAGACAGTCACACGGCTGCCCTTACAGCTCCCCGGAGCATCCTCAGGATGCCCTGGGCATTGCTGCAATCACCGGCAATTGTGACCCCACCCCTGTATGAGGTCATACGGAGGGGATGTGGCCTGCACCCGGCACGCGAATAATGTATATATCAAAATGGCCCTCAGCAGGAAAAAGGTTCCCCACCCCTGTTCTAGACCAATGATTCCCAAACTCGATCCTTGGGGCACCCTGGCGGTCCAGGTTTTGAGGCTATGGTGGCTGAGCACAGATGATAGGCAAATCAAACAGTCTGATGTACCTGTGAGTCACCTGTGCCCAGGCATGATTATCCTTGAGACCTGGACCGTTGGGGTGCCTTGAAGACCAAGTTAAGGAACCTCTGTTCTAGACGCTTTCCTTTATCTGCTGTCTGTTGTTCAGGCATTTCCTTTGGCTAAATCCAAAGTTGCAATTCTGCCTCCTCCTGGCCATTCTGTGCTACACTCCACGCTACATTCTTGTGTGCGCGTCTCGCAATGGATAGACCTAGACGTATTAAATAGTGAATCAGCAATCTGTTTATTAAAGCTCTATTAATTATAGTAACTCGCACAAGTCATAGCATTGGTTATTTTCTGGACACTGTTAAACGCAGGTTCCCCATTCCCAGGTGTAAATGTCCTGTGAGGAAATGTGCAGAACAGGAATGTCACCTATTGTAACTTAAAATATATACCCACAGCTACATGAATAGTGTATGTATTAATCGATGGACTTGTCTGGCCAGGCACGTTTGAAATAGTTTTACCTGATTGCAAGGGGGAGCTTTCATGCCCCAAGTCAGACCACAATGGAGGTACTCTAACCCATGTTGTATCCTGCGATAGCACTGTGACTATGAAATGGGCATAACGCCAGTGGGATTTTCCCATTCATAGGTGCCTGGCTAGATGCAGGTCAAACTAGGGTTGTCCATCAAAACACATGTGGTCAGTGGCTTCAAGTTCTCACCATATCGTTGGATAGGAGTCCACTTCCGCGTATGCGGGATACAGTCAATATCCCGACAAAGGGGATGCCGGTGCTTGGAATACCAGCATCAGAATCTCAGCGCCCGCATCCCGAAGGTAAGTAGGACTAGGGGTAGGGTTAGGCACTAAGAGAGGAGGGTTAGGTTTAGGGGACGGGGAGGTTAGGTTTTGGTATTAGAAGGGGAGGTTATGTTTAGGCACTGGGAAGGGTTAGGGGTAGGGAGAGGTTGAGGGTTAGGATACCGACCAACAGCTGTTGTATCCTAACCCTGTTGGGACGTCAACATCCGGATTTTGACCACCGGTATCACAAACCCAACCCATGCATGGGCCCGGATCCCGCAACATTCTGTGGGACCACAGCATGTTGGGCATGGCTGCACCCGTTTTGTGGGTGGGTCTAGCATGTGAGATGCACCCACTCACAGGAACGTAGGGATAGCACCCAGCAGCTGGGACTAAAGTATACACTACTGTATTAGGATGGTGGGACAGTCCCATAATAGCTGCGTTTTTAGCTGGATGTATTTAGATGCTAAAATGTAACACGCAAAGATTAAAGCGCTACAACTTTATTTTGTACATCTCTGAAGTAAATAACACATAAACAAAATCTATTTTCTGCCATAGAGATAGATGAATGAAGGACTTAATTTTGACATAACATTAAGGCAATCTTAAACACACACATTCCGCAGCACATATCCTAACCCACTGCTCCATGCTCCTTCCTCACTATCTACCCCATCTGTGTCGCCCCTGTCTGTCTGCCCCTCCCCTTTAGAATGTAAGTTCTCACGAGCAGGGCCCTCGTCCCTCACATGCTACTCCTATCCCTACTTATAGTATCATTTACTCCTAAATCCCCAATTGGCACCCAACATTTGATTGCTGAGGCCCTGCTGCCTGTGTTATGCAGCTAAGCTATGTGTATAAACCATGTCCTTGTCCTGCATTGTTTTAACTGTTTTTCTTGTGTGCTCATTTATGTACTGTGTAAGGCGCTGTGGAACCTTTGGAGCGCCATATAAATAAAGGATGATATATCTATATTGTATTTAGAAAAAAAGGCACTCAAAAGGGCCTTTAAAATAAATCGTATCTTGTAGAAAAGTTCCTGATTGTTCCTGCTGAAAAATAGCACTGGTTGTGGGAGCTTTCATTACCACCTTGTATGACCAAACAATGTCGCCCACCTAAAGCAATAGACACAGACAGAGGGACAATCATCCCAAAGTATAACAAAAGCAAAAGTTTTATTAATGCCACTGTCAGCAGGGACGCAGAGAGGGTGGAAGGAAAAGTACTCCCACAATATCAAGAACTGCACCTAGGGCACCCAGTATTTATCTGGTCCATTTTAGCTGGTCCTCCCCACCACCTGCTACACTTCATATGAATCAGAGGGGAAGGAGGAGGGGTCTGGTGGTGATGTGAACCTGGGATGGAAGGCTCACATCACATAAGCCACTGATGCTGTTTGTTTATGCTAAACTTCTTAATTAACCAATCGTTCTATTATTCTCAATGAAATGGTGTGTTTGACTTGTGGGTTTCCTCACACAATCCAAATGTATACTAGTAAGTTAATTGGTGACTGCCTAAACTGATCATGGTACAGTATGTGGGTTGATATGTAGTTAAATTGTAAATTACTACATGCTGTCTCTTAACTGTGGTATTGTGCATGACTCTTCAGCCTCAAAAACATCACATGTTCGAGTTACCAGACTTAAAGGTCAGGCCGATTAGACTCCAGGTGCAAGCCTTGTTTACAGGGCTCATTAAAAGGATCTGCATGTGCACAAGAATGTCACTGTGTATTGGAGCCTCACAGAGCTGTACAACTGTACAGTACTTAGCAGAAGAAGGATTGATAGATTATAGTATTGACTTCTGTTTGTCTTCTTCACGTCATATTCTATCATGTGTATCCTGTTATATTCAATAAAATCTACTCTGGTTTGAAATCAACGTGTGGACTAACCTCATTGCTCACATCCGCTATGCACCTACCTAGGCATCTTCCAATAATGTGTATGTATGTCTGCTTGCAGTAGGGAAGTCATTTATAGCAAAGTAATTTGTTTGCAAAAAAGTATCTGTGTCAAATTAAGGCTTTATACTCTTTGGTGTTAGTTACATGCATTTTGCAGGTTTAGTCCTCATACCCTTTGGTGTTTATTACAAGCATTTTGCAGGTTTAGGCCTCATACCTTTTGGTGTTAGTTACATGCGTCTTACAGGTTTAGGTCTCATACCCTTTGGTGTTAGTTACATGCATTTTGCAGGTTTAGGCCTCATACCTTTTGGTGTTAGTTACATGTGTTTTACAGGTTTAGGTCTCATACTCTTTGGTGCTAGTTACATGCATTTTGCAGGTTTAGGCCTCATACCTTTTGGTGTTAGTTACATGCGTCTTACAGGTTTAGGTCTCATACCCTTTGGTGTTAGTTACATCCATTTTGCAGCTTCAGGCTCCATACCCTTTGGTGTTAGTTACATGCATTTTTCAGGCTTAGGTCTCATACCCTTTTTGTGTTAGTTACATGCATTTTGCAGCTTTAGGTCTCATACCCTTTGGTGTTAGTTACATGCATTTTGCAGGTTTAGGCTTCATATCCTTTGGTGTTAGTTACATGTATTTTGCAGGTTTAGGCCTCATACCCTTCGGTGTTAGTTACATGCATTTTGCAGGTTTAGGCCTCATACCCTTTGGTGTTAGTTACATGCGTCTTACAGGTTTACGTCTCATACCCTTTGGTGTTAGTTACATGCATTTTGCAGGTTCAGGCTTCATACCCTTTGGTGTTAGTTACATGCATTTTGCAGGTTCAGGCTTCATACCCTTTGGTGTTTGTTCATGCATTTTGCAGCTTTAGGTCTCATACCCTTTGGTGTTAGTTACATGCGTCTTACAGGTTTAGGTCTCATACCCTTTGGTGTTAGTTACATCCATTTTGCAGCTTCAGGCTCCATACCCTTTGGTGTTAGTTACATGCATTTTTCAGGCTCAGGTCTCATACCCTTTTTGTGTTAGTTACATGCATTTTGCAGCTTTAGGTCTCATACCCTTTGGTGTTAGTTACATGCATTTTGCAGGTTTAGGCTTCATATCCTTTGGTGTTAGTTACATGTATTTTGCAGGTTTAGGCCTCATACCCTTTGGTGTTAGTTACATGCGTCTTACAGGTTTACGTCTCATACCCTTTGGTGTTAGTTACATGCATTTTGCAGGTTCAGGCTTCATAGCCTTTGGTGTTAGTTACATGCATTTTGCAGGTTCAGGCTTCATACCCTTTAGTGTTTGTTCATGCATTTTGCAGCTTTAGGTCTCATACCCTTTGGTGTTAGTTACATGCATTTTGCAGGTTTAGGCCTCATACCCTTTGGTGTTAGTTACATGCATTTTGCAGCTTTAGGCTTCATATCCTTTGGTGTTAGTTACATGCATTTTGCAGGTTTAGGCCTCATACCTTTAGGTGTTAGTTACATGCGTCTTACAGGTTTAGGTCTCATACCCTTTGGTGTTAGTTACATGTATTTTGCAGCTTTAGGTCTCATACCTTTTGGTGTTAGTTACATGCGTCTTACAGGTTCAGGCCTCATACCCTTTGGTGTTAGTTACATGTATTTTGCAGATTTAGGCCTCATACCCTTTGGAGTTTGTTACATGCATTTTGCAGGTTTAGGCCTCATACCCTTTGGTGTTAGTTACATGGATTTTTCAGGTTTAGGCCTCATACCCTTTGGTGTTAGTTACATGCGTCTTACAGGTTTAGGTCTCATACCGTTTGGTGTTAGTTACATGCATCTTACAGATTTAGGCCTCATACCCTTTGGTGTTAGTTACATGCATTTTGCAGGTTTAGGCCTCATACCCTTTGGTGTTAGTTACATGCATTTTGCAGCTTTAGGCTTCATACCCTTTGGTGTTAGTTACATGCGTCTTACAGGTTTAGGTCTCATACCCTTTGGTGTTAGTTACATGCATTTTGCAGGTTCAGGCTTCATACCCTTTGGTGTTAGGTACATGCATTTTGCAGGTTTAGGTCTCATACCCTTTGGTGTTAGTTACATGCATTCTGCAGGTTTAGGCTTCATACCCTTTGGTGTTAGTTATATGCATTTTGCAGGTTTAGGCCTCATACCCTTTGGTGTTAGTTACATGTATTTTGCAGGTTTAGGCTTCATACCCTTTGGTGTTAGTTAGGCCTCAAACCCTTTGTTGTGCTGTGCTGACAGAAACTATTGTTCCTAGCATCACCATACCCACTACAGCTGGTACTAGTAATTTCTGGAACTGTTGACTCATTGCAAGTGCGCTATTTCGAAACCATCATGCTCCATCCAATGTCTTTTCCATGGTTAAAGACACAGAGGAAGCCAACAGTGAGCTTTAAATGCCATTAGGGAATGCATTAGTAACACTATTTTTAACTCCCTGTCAAGAGATCCTATTTGTCCCTGTTGCCTGAGTTTTTTTTGTAATTCTGCCACTTTCCACAGCTGTTGTTGACATTTTAATGGACGAAAGATAGAAAATAATTTGTCTCCATGGAGTGACCCAGGCGCATTGCATGTGGCCATCTTGAGTAGGCATATGATAGTATGATACAGTTGAATAGAGCAGCATATGCCCAGTTTCTGTTCTACCATGCACCATTGTGAGGTCAGGTTGCCATGTGACTGCTTTGTCATCTCTCTGTTAAAATAAACACTTTCTTTGTGAGCTCACATCACTCTTACATTCATCTGTTAAAGTGCATATTCTTATTTGAATATTTATTTAGATAGTGGAATATCACACCAGTTAGCCTATTACTCTACAGCCCTGGATTATAGCTCTGATACAACCTTCGCCACGGTGTGCTCAAATCAAATAAAGCTTTTCCCCATAAGCTCCTGTTACAGCCCATCCATGCACTGTGTTTTTATCTCTGATTGGGGACAGGGGTATATCTAGGGATCCAAGCGCCAGGGGCGTATCTACCCATTGGCCAGGATGGCACTTGCCAGGGGCGCCGACCAAAGGGGGGGGCGCCGCCTGGCAGTGCCACCAGTAGCCAAGGGGTGGACAAGTCCCTCGGCCCCACAAGTGTAGGGCAGACCTCAGTGAGAGCAGTCTGCCTTACACAGTTTACAAACAGACAGCCGCCAGCGGCAGCTGTGTGTTTGTAATAGCAGTCAGCTAATGAGAGTCAGAGAGACTCATTAGCTGCTGCGTCGTCCGCGGAGGGAGCCGGCTGGAGCTCACTCATGAGCTCGGTGTACCGGCTCTCCCCGCAGCATCTGACAGGAGAGACGTCATATGTCATGATGTCTCTCCCATGCAGCAGAAGAGCGGGCCGGGACTCGGACAGCGGCGGTCGCTTCAGGAGCGGAGACCAGGTAAGTTGAATTTTTTTTTTGTTCTTTTTGTGTGTGTAAGCCTGGGGGGCACTGTAATATGGGGTGTCCGCTACTGGGGCACTTCATGGGGGGTGCCCGCAACTGTAATATGGTGGCCACTACTGGGGCAATTTATGGGGAGTGGCCACTACTGGGGGCAATTTATGGGGGGTGGCCACTACTGGGAGCACTGTATAGGGGTGGCCACTACTGGGGGCACTGTATAGGGGGTCTACAACTGGGGGCACTGTATAGGGGACTACTACTGGGGGCTACTACTGGGGGCACTGTTTAGGGGGGCTACTACTGGGGGCAATGTATAGGGGGGACTACTACTGGGGGCACTGTATAGGGGGGACTACTACTGGGTACTATTACTGGGGGCACTGTATAGTGGGGACTACTACTGGGTACTATTACTGGGGGCACTGTATAGGGACTACTACTGGGGTCTACTACTGTTGGCACTGTATAGGGGGGACTACTACTAGGGGCAATGCAGCATAGGGGGGATTACTACTGGGGCACTGTATGGGGGGGCTACTACTAGGGGCAATGCAGCATAGGGGGGATTACTACTGGGGGCACTGCATAAGGGGGGTAGGGGGGGTGGATCCCTAGATACACCCCTGCCAAGCGCCCCTGGCACATGCTGCTGGGGGAGCCGGAACACGGAGCTCATGAGTGAGCTCCAGCCGGCTCCCTCCGCGGACGACGCAGCAGCTAATGAGTCTCTCTGACTCTCATTAGCTGGCTGCTATTACAAATACACAGCTGCCGCTGGTGGATGTGTGTTTGTAAACGGTGTAGGGCAGACCGCTAATACTGCGGTCTGCCCTACACTTGTGGGGCCGAGGGACTTGTCCACCCCTTGGCAACTGGTGGCACTGCTGGGCGGCGCCTCCCCTTTGGTCGGCGCCCCTGGCGAGTGCCATCCTGGCCAATGGGTAGATACGCCCCTGATTGGGGATCCAATAGCACTGTGCAACCCTTACTCCAAGCCTGTGACCTTGCTGCAGTGCTAACTCATTACTTATGTACCTTAGTTGAGGTTGAGTGTCTTAAATTGAATATTTTGAATTGTCCTGCAATTCTACCAAGACAGTATTCAAAGTGAATTCAGCTATGTTCATGAAGAGCCTAAACTGTTTACATGGATCATGTGAGTTTTCTATCCCAATTTTTTGAATCAAGCACATAATGTGACTATAAAGATTCTTGAAGACGAAGATGGATACTCACTGGTTAGAGTGCAGCTGATGTATATATAATTTTGTTGCCATCTTTTCACAATTCCTAATTTATTTTCAATAAATTTACTTTTATTTTACAAAGTCACCGTCTCCTTGTGTTTATTACTTAGACAAGAGGTTTTAGTTATTATATATTATGAGGTTATGCCAGGTGAAGATTATCAACTAGGCATCTTAGATCTTATATGGGAATCCTTATTTATCCTATTCATTAACTAGCAACAATAAAGTTAACATATTAAAGGGGTATATTTACTAAAGTGAGAGTTTTTAGAAATGGAGATGTTGCCAATAGCAACCAATCAGATTCTAGCTACTGTATTATCTTCTAGAAGGTGCTAGTTAAATGTTAAGTAGAATCTGATTGGTTGTTATGGGCAACATCTCCATTTCTAAAATGTCTGACTTTAGTAAAATATACCCTTAAGTGTGAGTGTGTGACCACTTACTCTAGCTTAGAAAAATATGTATAATGTCTTTTACCTCTAAAAGGGACACCAGGTTACTAACTCCCACTTATATCCTCCCACTAGGGGCCGTAATCAATTAGCGGCGAAGAGCCGTAATCTGCGAAAAAGTATCGCGGATGACGTTATTTCACTAGGCGGAAACTTTCCGCCTTATTCAATTGCAAAGACTTTTCACGTATGTGGAAAGTCAATGCAATGTAATAGGCGAAAAAGTTTTGCCTATGAATACCCGGCGAAAAAAAGTGCAGAATTGCAGTTTTGGGGTGCAAATGTGCGGAAATCACTGTGCACCCTTTGGACAGACCCCAGAAGGCTAACTGTGTGAAAAAATGCAAGAAAAATAGGAACACCCCAAAAAAACACTTTGAAAAAGGGGGTGAAAAAGTACAATGTTGGGGTACAAACTTAAAAACTAGTGAAATAAGCTTTTGGGGGATCTGCAAGTTTGGGGGAGGTGTTTTTTTGATTGCAGGTGCTTGCTGAAGGTGCGTTTTTAACGCTTTTCAACATTCCACTTTTGCGTTTATTAACCATGCTTGCACCTATTTTCATGTACCCCAAATTTGCTGGAACTAGTTATTTTCACCCCAAAAAACTGCTTAATGGTATTCTTCACCACTTGTGCAAAGACGCTATATAGTGGCAATTGAAAGCACTTAAGTACCCCAAATAGTTCCAGGGGGGCTAATCGGAGACATCTATACACCATTAGTGCATCTTTAGCGGGGTGACAGGCTGATTTCCCCTAAACTGGCAGCACTTTTCGCCTGTTTGAGTTTCGCTGTGATGCGTATTCGCGTCCTTTGGAATTGAATACAGTGAATTGAATATGCGCACACATAAAGTTTCCGAGGCTAAAACACGCGAAGTCGGCGAAAAGTGCAGCATGCGAAAAGTACGGGACTTATCGCGGCTTATTGAATACGGCCCTAAGTGGTGTACATCTTTTCATTAGTGCCTCAAGTCAAATAAATAGTGTGGGCCTACTTGGGAAAACCCTTAATAAGAATTTAGGCTTGCAAATATGTAGAATGGGTTATGTTTCCTATAATGTAATGTACAAAGTGAATACATCATATAATGCAACACAATATACTCGTATGCATACATAATATTAAGGGGTCTATTTATCAAGCAGTGAAAAGTGTGTAGAAGTGGACCAGTGGAGATGTTGCCCATAGCAACCAATCAGTTCCTACCTATTATTTTATAGACTGTACTTGATAAATGCTACTTGAAAGCTGATTGGTTGCTATGGGCATCTCTCCACTGGTCCACTTCTCCACACTTTTCATTGCTTAGTAAATAGACCCCTAAACCACCTGTTCCTAGTTCTTCTTAATGCTTGAAGATACCAGATACCACACATCACCCCCTCCAGGTAAGTAATACACAATTATTTTTGGTTTTCTGTAAAGTTTACTTTGCAATTAATTACCTACCAGATAATTGATAACAGATTATATAACATTACATATAGATATACATTAACGATGCATACAATTTAAGTGAGCAATGAAGCAAGGGTATATATAAATGGTGATAACATATACATGTAAAATTCCTTAAGGTGCGTACCCTTTGGACAGACACCAAAAGGATAACTGCGTGAAAAAATGCAAAAAAAATAGGAACACCCCAAAAAAACACTTTGAAAAAGGGGGTGAAAAAGTACAATGTTGGGGTACAAAGTTAAAAACTAGCTAAATAAGCTTTTGGGGGATCTGCAAGTATGGGGGAGGTGTTTTTTTGATTGCAGGTGCTTGCTGAAGGTGCAATTTTCATGTACCCCAAATTTGCTGGAACTAGTTATTTTCACCCCAAAAAACTGATTAATGCTATTCTTCACCACTTGTAACGATTTTTTGAACGATTTAACTATAACGATGACGCTATCGTTCAATCATTGAGAAAATCGTTCAGTTTCTGAGTTATAACGATGAACGATTATCGTTCATGTGCGTTCCCGTTTGTAGTTCATTCTGACTGACCAACTGAACGATTTTCATTAAGGGAAGTTACAAAAATCGTTTGTAGTTCAAAAAATCGTTCATTACACTTTAAAAAATCTGACATAATCTGACAGAAAATCGTTCAGAAAATCGTTCAGAAAATCGTTGGTAACAAAATCGTTACGTGTGTATGCACCTATAGGGGTCTATTTACTAAGCAGTGATAGGAGACAGAGTGAAAAGTGATAAGGTGCCAGCCAATCAGCTCCCAACTGTCATTTTTCAAACACAGCCTGTGAGATGGCAATTGGGAGCTGATTGGCTGGCACCTTATCACTTTTCACTCTGTCTCCTAACACAGCTTAGTAAATAGTCCCCTGTGTCTCTAATTACCTGTGTGAGCGTCACTGCAGCACTACGAGCATTACAGCAATAAGGTATATGGTTTCCATAATATACATGGTATTCCTTGAGTGACATGTACTGTATGTATTAGCAACACTGTCACTCCCAGCAAGTTAATGAGTCTTAGGTATGAGCCTCCAACTCAATCTATTAATCTTCCCACTTCCCCCGGCTCTCTCTCCTTAGGGTGAGGTTTGGTAAGAGTGCATTGGATAGTACTTTGTACACTCACTGGTTGCTCCCCTATACTGATGCACTCTCACTCACTTTACTGTAAGTAATCTGCCTTCCCAGCTTTCAGCCTCTATTGCTGCATGCAATGTCAAGGTAAATGCGGTGCAGTTATGCCGCTACCAACATGTCACTCAGTAGCGCTCCAAGTTCAGCCCCCTCCTGCCAGCTTCAACCTGCCTCCTGGTGCTGGCCAATCAGTATATGTTGATGCTCACTACTGGCTGCCCACTGCCATGGATCCCCTTCTACCGTTGCTGCTGCTCACTGGCCCCAGGGGCAGCTTCTAGAAGCCACTGCCACTAACTTCTTCCCTGGGAGCTGCTGACCGCTTGTCAGCCACAGTTGCTCTCACAGCTCCTGCTGAGAAAGGCTTCCTCTCCAGCTCCACCCCTGTGTGCCCGGCAGGGCAAAGGGGAATGGGGTGATCACCCAAGAAAGGGAACTCCTAACTAACTGTCAGCTGCTTCTGACAGCTGTTATATACCTTTCTCTAACCCGACCCTCTTTTCTTCTCTTTTCTTTTCTTTGGTTTTCAGGAACCAACTCACTCCCAGCTATATTACTCTTCTATAGCACATGGGCATCCCACACACTGAGGCACATCCTCACCACAAAAAGAAGTACCACATCAACCCATATGTAAATACATGAATCACCTACCCTCCAACATGACCCATTCCTTTAGGTACAAAGTGCTCTGCTCCTGGACTTCCCATCTAAAGTATGACTGCAATCACCTATGCTGAACTAGGTAATTGATGAGACAGGCGTTTCACCACATATGGTGGCAATCATAAATTAAGAGGGAAGTCCAGGAGCAGAGCATTTTGTACCTAATGGAACGGGTCATGTTGGAGGGTCTGTATATTTAAAACATATACCTATTGTACATATATTAAATCATATATATATATATATATATATAATATATTTATTTTTTTTCTTTTACATATTGAAGCAACACATACAACTTTACTAATATATGCAAAATACTTTTACCAACTTTAACTAGTTAAATCCCCTCAAGTGTAAATATATGTAATATACTCCCATATATGCATTCTTATTAATGCAGTATATTTCTCTAACCCTTAACCTGGGTTACAAAAGTGAGATAGAAGAGGTGTAAAAAATACATATATTATTAAGAGCAATCATTTTGAGACTTCTGGGAAAAAAAATATCTGAACCAAAAAAATCCACTATTCCTCACATTGACATAGGAAACTAATATATAATTATTTTGTATTGCTTCTTGCCTGATGACCCTACAGTATATGAATATATACTTGTCAACAGTTTGATTTTCGATGTGTGTTTCTAGGGTGCACATGTGTGTTTATGGGTGGCTTAACAATGCAATATACAGTATTGACACCAAAATCATTGCACCTAAAGCAACCTAGACTATGAATTCCCTGAAGTTACTAAAAAACATCCAATAGGATCATCAAACAATACAAACAATGGATGACCCTGTCCTGGTACTGCAAAATATAAACATATGGATATATTAAACCAATAATATGAAATGTAAAGGTCTCCCAGTTTTCCACAATATAAAATTTTCCACAATGATGGATTCTTCCAATGTCCTTAGTCGTAATTGTGGTCTTTGTGGTATATGAAAGTATAATATAGGGATAATATTGTGTATGTCATGCAGATCAAACATGAAAAGACCTTCACACATGCTGATATGCGTCACAATGTGAGAGAATCAGACAATTCCTTCTACATCATCTAAAGTGCAGATATCCTAGCTCCAAAGCTTCCCTTATGGATGTACAGTAAACTTACTAGAAGTACAGTAAGGAACAATTGATCTTTTCAATAAACTCTTATTCCTCCTCTGGTGGTCTTCTTATTCATAAAATATTCCTGTTTTTTATCCACAATTCATTTGCATAGGTTATTCCCCAAAAAATGGAAAGTAGACACTACATAGTCTACATTACTATTATAAACAGTTTAATATGGATCAAAAGCATACATATAATTAAAATGTTGGTTCAACCTAAAATGCTCCTACCAGAAACAGAAGTATTGCAGGCATACAGTATCAAATAGTCTTTTCCTACTTGGTGGAAATCTGTCTGGGTTAATAGGAGTGAAGAGTGAGCATAACCCTGGTAGTGGCAGGTCACACAGGGAACCCAAACAGCAAGCACCTCCAGGCCAATGTGCTTTAACTTTCAACCCACTGGGTCTTTATTACAGCGTTTTATCACCTCCAACAGAAAGTTTATGAACTACAGTAATTTTCCATGGACTCCTTTTTATAAAACTTTAGGTGTTAACCTTAGTTATTACACTATTTTAGGGATGGCCATCGGTGGTGTAGCCATTGATGATTACCATTCGATGGTAAACTAGCAAGTAACCATCGATGGTTACAAACTATACACAGGATGACCATCATTGGTTTCACCAACCGATGGTCATCCCTGACTTTTGACTGACTGGCCCGTAGGCCATTCAGAACAAGGGGTGGGGCTTCGCGTGTTCTGGGGGGGGCGGAGCTATGCTCTGTGTCTTGGCACTTGGTAAAAAAAGAATATTCGTTTATGCTTATACATTGATGGAAAGAAACCATCTGGTTCTCACCCATCGATGGCAAAAATTTTGACATCGACCATAAACCATCGATGATTCAAAATCATTGATGGTCGATGTCCATCCCTACACTATTGTGAGTTGTCCTTTTCATGTACCAGTTGGTGGACACTCTAGATCTGATTTTGAGTTGCATGCGCTGCTGATGTTGGATGCAGTGGAGCATGTGCAGGGCCTGATTCTGAGGAAGCAAATAGAACAAGTAACTGTGCACCTGGACAAACCATGCTGCACTGCAATGGATACAAACACTGTACATTTATTGTTTTGCATGCAGGGTAAATACTGGCTGCTGTTGCATGTAGCCCACAAATGCTGAGCAGCTTTATATTTACACTGTAAATTAGATTTCAGCTTGGACACCCTCCTCCCAAAACCAAATCTCTCTGCACATCTTACATCTGCCCTATCTGCAGTGCAATAGGGTTTTACCAAGGTGCCCAGTTACCTGCTGATTCCCACCTCAGAATCAGGCCCAGAGTCAGAAATGTGATTGAGCCATATGGGAGATGCATTGTCCTAGCAATGTGTCTTATGGGAGAGTTACATAGAGGTGTTCAACCGCTCCCATAGGAGGCCATACTCAGACGGAGAAGCCGCACCTGCCGTAGGGCTGCACCTTGTGCAAGTTCGATTGTGTGCCGATGCTGTATATAAATACACACCAATCAGTATTTCTGCATCTATGGCTGCTGACAGTGGGCGTCTCAGTCCCTGCACGATCGGGCACATGGCTGCACAGCAGGGAAGGTGCTATAGCCACATCTGCATAAAATCACAGACCGGTGACAGCCAAAACACATAAATGCCGCTGCGTCTGACTCACGATCAGACCCTTTATTTGCAATAGCACTGGGATACTATTCAAGAGATATTGGACCTCATTCAGAGTCGGTCGCAATCGCTCGTACACGACTCGATGGTTATTCCTGCGCATGCGCAGCGGCCGCACTGCGCGTGCGCAAGCCCCGAAGTGACAGAGAAACTCTGTCGCTCCGGAGCTCGTTACCAAAGGGGCGGCTGTCGATGTTGATCAACAGCTTGCCCCGTTTGGTAGGCGGGCCAGGGGGGGTGGTTTCCCAAATGGAGGAGTTCCCTAATGAACGCCTACCATTTTGTGGCGGCCGCACTGACATCATCAGTGATATCAGTGGGGAGCTTCCTGCTCCATCAGAGCTGAAAGCTCCCTGGGGCTTACGAGTGCCCAAACCCAACCTTAGGGTCTGGTCGTAAGCCCCGATGGTCGTGATGGTGATCACCATCGCGACCATCAACCTGGTCGATCGTTAAGCTGTGGATGGTAACCCACAGCTTAACTAACGACCAGAAGGCCGCACTTCAAAAAAGAATTGGCCGCCCTCATTCAGAGAGAGAGAGATCGTTTCTTACGACCGCCTCTGAATGAGGTCCATTCACTAAGTTGATAATCACTATGTCGACGTTCATAATGTCGACACCAGAATATCAACAGTTGATTTTGAAATGTCTAAACCTGGAAAATGTCAACATGGACAAATATCGACATATGATGTTGCGCCATAGTGACAATGTTGACATTAGGGTTAGAATTAGGGTTAGTGCTTAGGGTTAGCAATAGAGTTAGGATTAGTATTAGTGTTAGCATTAAGGATTGGGGTTAGAGTTAGGGGCTAGGTTAGGGTTAGCATCAGGGTTAGGGGTTAGGGTTTGCATTAGAGTTAGGGGTTAGGGCTAACATTAGGGTTAGGGATTAGGGTTATGGATTAGCATTAGGGTTAGAGTTAGCATTAGGGTTAGGGGTTGGGTTATCTTTAGGGTTAGAGTTAGCATTATGGTTAGGGATGAGCATTAGGGCTAGGAGTTAGGTTTAGGGTTATACTTAGGGCTTGATACTGCAGAAAAAGAATGTAGACATGGTGACAATGTCGATATTCCATCAGAGTTGAAATGCAGAATGTCGCAATGGTGAATGCTAAAGAATCTTTTACCATAGTCACATCTGCGACTTTATGCTAATGCTAGTTAAAGCCCTTCCCCTGGTGAACTAGTGTGCGCTGAATGTACAAGGCCTGTGAAGCCCACTTGGTGCCTCTTCAGACCCAAACGGAGCCAGCCCTAGCCAAATTAGTGCCCTAGGCAAGCTTTTGGGTTGTGTCCCCCTCCACATGGGATCCTGAAAGGGGTGTGACCTCACAGAAGGGGCCCTCACCCAGCACATCCTATCCCAGCACAGCACGGTATCAGCACTCACCCTCAACCACCACCCCTATCCTAGCAGAGCACCCTTCTCCAAGCAGTGAGCACCACAAGGTATGCAGTCGGGAAGCCGGCAGACGTAATCCCGACGGCCGGCTTCCCGACTGCTTTATCCCGTCAAGGGTTAAATGACAGGCGTCTAAATCTAGACACCTGTCATTTTACCAACGCCGGGAGACCGGCGCCCGGCATCCCAATTTGAAGTGATGCCGGGCGCCACTGCTGGCAGCTGTGGGGGGGAGGGTTAGGTTTAGGGCTCCTGGGGGGGACAGGGTTAGGCACCCCCCCGGGAGGTTAGGGTTGGGCTAGGGGGAGGGAGGGTTAGATTTAGGCACCCCTGGGGGGATTTAGGGTTAGGCACCCCCCCGGGGGACTTAGGTTTAGGCGGCGGGGAAGGGGGGGTTAGGTTTAGGAACTTAGAGGGGGGATTAGGGTTAGGCCCTGGGCGGAAGGGTAGGGTTAGGCACCCCTAAGGAGGGTTAGGGGGGGGAGGTTAGGTTGGTAAATACTTACCGGGAACTATCGGGATTTTCACCAATATCGGGCAGCCGCTGTCGGGATTTGAACCGCCGGACGTTCATACTGATTCCAACCACAGCACCCCAGTTCCAAGTTGGGTACACACTATATCTTTAATGATTTTGCTGATTCTGACACATTGGAATGACAAATCGTTATAAATGTGTAGTGTGTATGCACTACATCGTGTAGTGTGCGCTCCTGTGGTGTCGTCATCCTCATTGGCTGATCTTATGTGCAGCATGTAAGATCAGGCGATGCGGCTGACGATCCCATGCAGCGCTATTTGGGGGCACAGACATATCGGGCGGGTGGGCACTGGATTGCTCAGTGTGTATGGACCGGCCGATATGTCCGCCAATCGGCGCTGGGATCATCGGCGACCTCTCTGGGTACACACATTGATTAGTGTTTACTGAGCTTTACACCTACATGCTAGGTGCAGAGGGCCTTATTCAGTAAGGATCCCTATTGCGGTTGCGCACACGCAGATAGTCGCTTGTTACGTAGTGCGAATGCATATGCATCGCAGTGCCCGAAGGCTTCAAAAACCGGGTTTTTACAGCATTTTTACTTTAGTACATCCTGGCCGTAGATTGTAATAATAAATATGCCCACAATGTGCGGACCAGTGCCCAGAATAACAACTCCGCACCCACATTATACAGCTTTATACCCATGATATCTGGGGGGAGACGCAACTAACCTCCAAACGAGATAAAGGGCTCTATTTACTACAATCCGTATTTAAAATGCAGATTGTAGTGTGATATTTCTGACTGAGGGCCTGATTCAGAGCCGGACGCTATTTGCGCTCGCTCGTCCAGAAAAATGGGCTGGCTATTTAAATTGACCGTTTGCTCTTTGCGGTCTGTTGACGCCTCTATGTCTGAACGAGCGAACAAAACATGCAGACGTTTTTTTGTTTAAAATGCCCCCTGGCCGCTCGCGTCCTACGTCATCTCCGCTATTTATTAGATTAATCGAGTACATCGAAAGGCGAATGAACTGCTCGCTATTCATGTGGTTGCATTTTCCTACCGCAATCATGCGAGCAGTTCTGGCTAAAAGACACCCAACTGACGTGGTCGATGACGCTGCTTTGTTAATTATGCACACTCTTAAAACGCCCGTTTTGACCGTTTGGCACGCCTGCGTTCGGATCTCCACTCCCCGTTTTCAAGCACCTTTCTCTGTTACCACCCACAAACACCTCATCCTGTCACTCAAATTAGCAGGCATTCGCTATTTTGCGAGCACATGATTTTCGTCCGCACTGACTGGTTCGCGCATGCATACTGAAACCCATACGCATACGCAGATGTGCGAACATCGCTCGGAGCGAAAGAGCGGCGCGGCCCTGAATCAGGCCCTGAATTCACATTTCAAAATGATCCGGATGCCGCACTCCTAATAGAGCTGTGTAAGAGGGAAATTCAGTTGTTTTCACAGTCCCATAACACGGGAGGGTTTAGATGTCTATCATCCTTATACTTATGTGCTTTACAAACACAGCCTGATTATGAAAATGCAAGGTAAAAGGCGAGCGATATGGCTGCACAGAAACACTACATATTAAAATGATCATAAGCGAGGGTTAATGTTCCACCAAATTACATTCTCATTAAAATCTTGATTAAGAGGATGAGTTATACAATAAAAAAGGACATATCCTTTGGCTTATCCCTGTATATTCTAGCTGTAGAAACAAATCTTAACTAGGGGAGGTTTAAAAACTAGCTCAATTCTGTAGAATCAGGGGATTATTCTTTATCCGTTGAGCTGTAAATCTAGTACAGTAATCCAGCCTCGCAATTATTTATTGAAGAAGTTCCCATTGATTCCTATATTTTGTATCCCGTATCTTGTTGGTTTTATTTAGGATGCCATATATTGCTACAGATAAGATTTAGCCAGTAGAATTTGGTAGAATTGTATGTTGGCAATAAGCATCTAATCTCTCATTTTTACAATGTATTTTTAGACAACACAGTTGCCAAAATAGCCATGCCGTTTGCCAACTAGTCCTCAATGGGAAACAGATACTGGTGTATTACCAAATGAACAATAGAATACAAAGTAGTGAACACCTGAAGGGGTTTCTGTGTGAGCCTAGTATGTTAACTGTCCTAGATGTATATTTTGCTTTTATCTCACTTTGGGCGGGATGTATTACACATAACATTATGGATGCGATGCATCCCGCCAAGTATCATGTGCATTAATAATGCCAGTATACACGTAGAATTGCATTTAAACTTGCAAACATAGGGCCGAAACTAGGATATCTGTCACCCGGTGCAAGGCAGTAATTTTGCGCCCCATCCCTTCCCTTACCTGGATTTTGTCCTTGCTCCTCCATAAGGCAGTGCACTAGTCAGACGTCCCTGGTATAGTGACTTACATTATTCCACACACCATAATGCCCATTACACATTATGCCACACACTGTAATGCCTATTACCAAAGTGGCATTTACATATTTTGCCCGACACCATTTTATGCCCCACAGTAAAGCTTCTAATTACTTTAAAATTACCTGCTCGTTGTCAAGGATTTTATGCTCGTTGCCAGGGGTTCAATGCTCATTGTCAGGGGTTTCATGCTCGTTGACAGGGGGTTTCATGCTTGTTGTCAAGGGGTTTCATGCTCAATGTCAAGGGGTTTCATGCTCTTTGCCAGGGGGATTTCATGCTTGTTGCCAGGGGGGTTTCATGCTCGTTGCCAGGGGGGTTTCAGACTCATTGCCAGGGGGTTTCATGCTCATTGTCAAGGGGTTTCATGCTCGTTGCCAGGGGGTTTCATGCTCGTTGCCAGGTGGTTTCATACTCGTTGCCATGGGGTTTATGCTCGTTGCCATGGGGTTTATGCTCGCTGCCAGGGGGTTTCACGCGAGAAGATGCAGCTTTCTGCATCTTCTCCCAGCAGCGCCAGTGTTCCCGGCACTTCCGAGAACGGTATGTGCATTGCGCTAGCCTAACAGACAATAGAGGTCCAGTAGGACCTCTAGCATCTGTCTTCTCCTCGGGACGACCATTTTTGGATGGCCGTTTTCAGCAGAGCCCATGTGGACGGAGCCGTCCGCATGGAATCTGCAGCCCCCAAGTCGAGTCAGCCCTTTTTCACCCCCTGAATTCTGGCACCCGATGCACGTGCACCTCTAGCCCCCCCTAGTTGCGGCTCTGGCAAACGACAGTTCTTTCTAGAATAGCTGTCCATTGTGAAGACAGGTTTATGACCTGAGAGTCCTATTTGCACCTGCAAGGCTGACACACGATCTACGGGGGACACTGGGAGGGATCCAATTGGATCTCTCTCACAGAAGTATGCAGACAGAAGCCCAGAGAATTTTATTAGTCAATGCCATCTATAGATGGCTTTGCCTACCAGGTCCAAGGTCTGGAAAGTATTGCAATCTGGAGCTTGGTACATATGGAGAATGCAGCCAAAATTTTTGACCAAATTTTAGTCTTAGTACATCCACCCTCTTACACATATGGGAGAGATTTATCAAAGCTTGGATAGATAAAGTGAAGAAAGATAAAGTACCAATCAATCAGCTGCTGTCATTTTACAGGCTGTGCTTAAAAATAACAGAAGCTGATTAATAGGTACTTTATCTATCTCCACTTTATCTCTTTCTTTGATAAATCTTTCCCATATTGTGGGATTCCCCAGCATTGTGATCTTAGTGGTAAATGGTTCTAATACTGTGTATAGAACATACTGTATATGGGGCAATTTATCAAACCTTCTAAATAGGACAAGTGGAGGTGTTGCCCATAGCAACCATTGCTCATTTTACAACTGTACTAGATAAATGATAGCTAGAAGCTGATTGGTTGTACATCACCTCCACTTGTCCTCTTCAGAAGGTGTCATAAAACTCCCCCATAAAGTCCGATCTTCCTCATATCTCTTCACCTGACTGACCCACACGAGCAGGGGCGCCGAGAGGGGGGGTACAAATTATCCAGGCCCGGGCTTCCTGAGGAGCCTGGCGGGGGCCAAGGTCCGACGCCGCCCCTCCTCCCTCACAGCAGGACAGCACACAGCGTGTGTTGAGCTGCAGTGGGAGACTGCTAGTGGCTAGTGAGCAGCAGCCACAGCAGTCTCCAATGCCTGTGGCTTCATGATTAGGCCACGTCCCCTGTTACACGGGCCAGCCACGGCTCTTGGCGGGCCTACACACAAGCAGGTTTACATACTGTAGCTCCTCTTAATTGAAGATAGAGTGTTCTTCTTTCCTGAGCCACAGAATGGTAACCCTTTCTTCAAATGTGGGAGAGTTCCTCTCTGCCGCAGATGTCTAGCTCTCACAAATGGTCTAATGGTGCCCATCCACTAGGCGATTAAACTGAGCGATAACAATATTGTTATCATTCAATCGTTCATTAATCATTTGCAAATCGTTCACTAAAATGTCTAAAACGACCAACGATGCGTGCTCCCGCTGGTCGTTTTAGACATCTATCATCGGGCAAACATGCTGGACAACTTGACGATAATGTCAGGTTGAGCGTGATAGCAGATGATTGATGTTCCTACACTGAACGACTGCTCGTTCAGTGTACTGTAGGCACATCACAGACTGACAAATGACTGCACTATTACAATGTCGTAATCGTGCACGATTACAATGTCGTAATTATTTGGGTAATGACAATGTCGTAATCGTGCAGTCTTTTGCCTGTCTTCTAGTGGATGGGCAGCTTAAGAGCACCTTCAACAAAGGCTCTTTGAAATGCTAAAGTACAATATTTGGGTAAATTACCTTCTTTGACTTCAATCGTTATATTAATTAAGAAAATATCATTTTCTACATGTTTTACTGAGTTGGACGCTATAGTCAATAGAATTTTTGGCTAAGTGGATGTAGGATATATTGTTGATTATGACACCCACTCAGTCTTGCACTTACAGAATGTGTATGACTGCTCAAGATGTTTAGAGTGGGATGTACTAAGCATCGCATCTGTGAAAAGGTACATTCCACCACTTATTGGGTATATACCAATGGTAATTACATCGTTATGTACTTAGAAATGTGATTAAAACGCAAAAGACAGCTATCCCTATAAGAACTGTCCTTTAACGAGCTAGATGCTAGAGGGACTTCCAGGTTTATTACACAGAAGTCCCTCTGCACATGTGAAGAACAGTGCGTGCCGCCGCAGAGCACACTTGGAGGGATCCGATTGGATCCCTTTCAGCAGAAGCCCATAGGCTTCTATTGGGTAATGCCATCTAAAATTAAGCTTGGTCTTTGTGACTCTTATAAGATCCATTTTGCCAGTGGATTCAGTTAATTAAAGCCAGGGCCAGCTCGAGGCATGTTCGACAACTGGGGTCGAACAGGTGTGCTATCCCGTAGAGGGCACACCCCTCCCAACCATCCCGATTTCAGCGGGATAGTCCCACTTTTCAGGGCCTAAGTGTCCCGCGGGTGGTCGGGAGGTTGGGCACCCCCACGGCCGCAGCTGTGCGGCATGCCAGACTACAGAGAAACTGAATGGATTGGCATTCATTTAGTGCAGGGATAAGGCTGGGGGAAGCCCAGCTACTGACGCAGTGCTGGGCTCGCCTCCACCCTGACGATAAATGGGAGGTGTGCCATACGGACACACCCCTAAATAACGTCATTTAGGGGTTGTTGCCTATGGTAATAAGGTCACGCCCCCTTTTCAGCAGCGTGCAGGGTTAACGGGCGCCTCAGTCCCGTTCTGCACAGGGCCGGCCCTGATTAAGGCTACCTATCTGTACTACATGTAATTATTTGGGTAATGATCACTGGGACTGAGTTAGGGTTCTATTTATAGAGACGATTCAAAAATTATTTTTTGTTATTGCCCCTATTTGCGGCATATCGTAATAGCAATATCAACATATTTATATCTACGTGTCACTGCAAATACTCCCCAGGCCAGTGGGACATCTTTTGCAAACACAAAAGACGTCCTTCCCATGCGCTGATCTGGCACATATGCAGTGCCCATGTGACTCAACCGTCATGACGTCAGAGGGTCCACATACTCCACAGCCAATGCAAGAGCAAGGAGCCATGGCACAGGTGAGTTGTGGGAGAGACCAGATGGAGAGATTGATCTGCTCTGCTCCATAAATAGCATTACTGATCAGCACCCATGGAGATCTATGGGGCTTTACAAGGAAGAGAAGCACTAAGAAAACCTTTTAAACTCGGACAATTTCATAGCAGTTTTTTTTTCTTTAAATACAGAGAAGAAAATAATGTATTTTCCCAAGATAAATAGAGCCATTAAGGACTAATTGTAGTTGTGTAGGGAGAACTTAAGTCTTCCTATATAGAGGGAGTAGCTCGTGAACCAACCTTTTGTGGTGGCATATTTTGGAAAGAAATCATAAGTGTGTGAGATACTGGGGAGTGCAGTCATTTTTAGACAGACCAGTTGATTGTTTTTTCATTTATTATCTCTGTCACACCCACGTCACGCAGAGTCAAGCAAGTGCTGATCATGACAAGTTATTGTGCCACGGTTAGAGATTGTGGACCTCGTTCAGAGTCGGTCGTTGCAGCCGCACGGTCGTAAGGTAAAAGGGTCCGGATATGCAAATGAAGCGCTCGCAAGTTACGACGTTAAGATGGAATCGTTAGCTGGTCGAGCGAGGGGAGGATGCCGCCGTAAGACTAAAAAAACGCCCCCTTCTTGTTCGCATTACACGTCATCTCCGGGCATATAAGGATTAATCGAGACCATCAGGAACCATCGGAGCTGCTCGTAGACCTTAAGGTTGACCATACCCTCTCTTAAGCACTAAGATCAAGTCAGTGTAAAACCGCCCTTGTCACATGTGCCATGACACTACTTAGTTAATTATGCACTCCCATAAAACGCCATTTGCATAGTCAGGCACGCCTGCGTTCGGATCTCCACTCCCCCGTTCACAAGCACCTTCCCCTGTTACCACCCACAAACGCCTCAACCTGTCACTCAAACTAACGACATGGCCAAGTTGAAGGAGAGAGCAATTTCTGATCGTAATAGCTAGTTTGCGCACGCACATTGCGAACTTTACGCATGCGCAGTTTAGCGAACATCGGTGGCGTACGACCGTGCGGCCACAACGACCAACTCTGAATGAGGTCCAGTGATCTTTTAGAAGCATGTTTTTGATATATCGGTGCAGCATGTTGGCACATTGATTAGCATGGTGCCTGATATCTTGGGTTTGATTCCCATCAAGGCACTAACAGTGTGCAGTTTTTATGTTCTCCAAGTGCCTGCATGGGTTTCCTCCCATAATCATGTCAGAAGGCATTTTATATGCCTGAAGAACAAGTAAAGCCCCTGGCTCGGGGTGGGCTTCAGCAACCTTTGACAACAGCAGCAGGAATAGGGGGTTGAGTTGTTTTATTTTATGGTTAGTGTACCTGTCAGGTTGCTTAGGGCTTTAGAGGGAGGGGTTTTAGCAGTTATAGGACACGATGTAACAGGATGGGATGTACTAAGCTCACAAAACTGCTTTTCGGAGATTTTACCGCATTTCTCATTGGTACTAAGCAGCGCAATGCAATACATTCCGGTGCTTCGTCCCAGTGGGTAACGCCATCTTCAGGTGGCATTACCAAATAGAAGCCTATGGGGTTCTTTTCAGGATGCCTCCCTTGAGAGTGATCCAATCGGATCCCTCCCATCTCTCCCCGTGGCCTATGTCCTTCTGCACACAGAATAAAGTGGATACTGGTTTATTAAAAATATCCCTGGGGTGTGTATTGCTATACGTTTTGCCTTTCATTAATAGTTCTGACAATCAAGTGTAACGGTGCTATTTGTTGTAGATGGTTTGCAATTCTCCAGTATAATCTGAAATATCAAGACATGATGACTCAGAGCTCATGCATGTCACTCAGTACATTGTAACATCATGACCACAATAATGCTGTAGAGGGTGGTTTTGCCAAAACCAATTCACAGAGGTCCACGTACAGCTCAACTTTTAAACTTTCTTGGATGACACCTAATTGCCATATTTCCACTTTTTTTCAAGGTTGAAGGTAATGAACTAACAGCTATGTTTGTGGTTATTCCTGATCCAGTTGGAGGTACCGATACAACATTTTATTGTATTTTTTTTACAGTATATGGTTTTTGTATCTACAGTATCTACTGAAATGCACCTATGACACCAATGCATGCTCACAACAGTAATTGAATGTGGAAAATGACATCTTCTCTTGTCGATGTATTTTATAAACATGGCATGATTCTCTCTGCTTGACCTCAGATGAGTATGAGTTAGCAGTGACATTGCTACTACCATTGTACAGTACTGTGTTTGGAGAAAAGAAGTTAGTGATGCTGGGCTGTCATAACATATTTGTCTTTTGGTAGTAAAGTAATCTTGTATCATCTTCAACTTCCCATGAAGTATCTTCTCTCTTCTTTATCTACTATTTGGCCACTTGACCTTACATCCTCACCAATCAGTCAAGTGTTGAATCCTGTGCTCACCCCAGCCTTATACCAAACATCTGATATCTGTTTCCATCCACTGGTATCAGCCAGACATTGATTGGTCCTTTTCTTAAAAACTAAGCCTAAAACCCACACATATTGCTATTTGGTAGACTCGCCTACAGTACTCTCATCTCACACACTTCCTTTCTTTACTCAACCTACAGTATTATACTCACCGCAGTCAGGCTTTTATTATCAACATTCCACAGAAACTGTACTAACTAAGGTGGTCACTGATTTGACCACTGCCACTGTAAGTCTAAAGGCCAATACTCACAATTCTCCTGGACCTCTATGCTGCAGTTGATATTGTTCATACGGGATGTATCACATTGTGGACGTATTACATCATGCCACTAATCACATGCATACCGGCATTAATAATGGCAGTATATATGTACAATTGTGATTAAAATTCAATAGGAGAGCTGTTCCGATAAAAGCTGTCCTTTGAGATGAGAGAACTTCCGGTGTTATGACCCGGTACTCCTTCTATGCATGCAGAGGTGTTAGCCAATGCATGCTTGAGACGCAGGGACCCTGGGAGGGATCCTATTGGATCCCTCATAGGATACTTTTTGCCTTTCTTTAATAGTTCTGACAATCAAGTGTGATGGTGCTATTTGTTATGGCTGCTTTGAAATTCTCCAATATAAAATCTGAAAGAAAAAAAATCTGTCTGGAGAAAAGCAGGAAAAGAAAGCCATTGTCTTCTATTAGGTAACGTCATCTATAAATGACATTGCCTATCTGGTACAAGCTCTGGAAAGTTTAGCTTTGTATATATGTGAAATGTGGTCAAACCTCCAAAAACAGACGTTTTTGGAGGTTTGATCGCATTTCAGCGTTAGTACATCCCACCCACAACCTCTAAGGGGTTTATTTAGTAAATTTAAAAAATACTTTTCTCTGGCATTTTAGCTGGAGAAAGCCTAAATTATAGCAAAATATTGTTTATCTATATTAAGTATAGAGAAAAGTGTGGAGAAATCACTTAGGGGTCTATTTACTAAGCTGTGTTAGGAGATAAAGTGAACGGAGGTAAGGTACCAGTTTAAGGGAGAATAGAAACGAGCGCTGATGTTAAATAAGGTAAAAAATGGATATAAATATGTTAAAATGGAAAAAACGTTATTAAAGAAAAAAAAGGGGATAGACAGAAAACAAAATAAACATAGACACCACTGAAACCATATATAATGTTTAGGCTCTTTTAAAAAACATGTGAGGCAGGTCAAGGCAAACGTGCAGAGGTATGGTAAGTCCAAAGCAAGCAAACCTAACTGTCCCTACCTGAGTCTTCGGCTTCCAGTGCCGGCAGCTTATCCTTGCTCTGCCTATACTGCACGGGAATCCAGATGATGTGTTTGTTGGGTACCAGCAGCTATTCGCGGTGGCCAGGAATGACGTCAGAGGGTCTGTGACGATCGTGAGGGCTTGGTCCGCTGGTACTCTGCTTTTCTTCCTCCACTTTGTTTGTAAGCCAATGCGTTTCATACCTGCCTAGGTACTTTTTCAAGGATAGTTTCTTACTCACAGAATCCTTCCTTATATAGGGAAAACTTTATTGAAAAATTGGTAAAAAAAATGTAAGTGGTCAGAAATAATCATACCTTCTGTGTCACATGTTAATTGGTCTTTGATTTGATACTCTTTATTATCTTGATTTGAATAGAATTTAGTAGTTGGCTTTGTACCTGATTTTTGCACCCCTTGCATTGTAGACAAAAATGAAAACCTGTTGTCTTATTGGGTCTTTGTTCTTGTTTGTCAACTTTAATATAACTGTTTGTTAATTCTGTTTAAGGTTTTTTGCTCTTCTGTATATTATTTTTGGTTCTGGTGGAATTTGTGCTTTGAGATCATTATCTAGAAGTAAAATGTGCCAGTATTTACCCAAAATCTATTAATTTTTTTTTGTGATCTGTATCAATTTTTTTGTGATAAAATTGGTTGTAAAGTTATTTTTCTCATTTGGTTCTTGTTTATACAGGATCAATTCCTTTTGATTTAATTTAGACACTTTTGTTATTTCTTTTTGTAGAAAGGATTCTTTGTATCCCTTCTGTATAAATTTTTCTTTCAATATTTTGCTTTGTTCCAGAAAGGTGTTCTCTTCTGTACAGTTTTGCCTAATCCTGCGTAGTTGGCCTCCAGGAATATTAGTGACCCAGTTACGGTGATGGTTACTATTGTAAAGTAACATATTGTTGCCATTTACTTTTTTGTATGGCATCTTGTTTGGATATAATTTTTTCTTATAAAGATCTCTAAGTCCAAATATACGACCATCTCTTTACTGTAGGTAGTAGTGAATTCAAGGTTTAATGTGTTCATATTGATATAGGCAATGAAATCTTGTAATACTTTTCCATCCATGCCTTCCCAGATAAAAAAAACAGGTCATCTATGTACCTGTACCATTGAATTAAAATTTTTTGATACATATTATTTTTCCAGATTTTCTCGTACTACCAGTATGCTACAAACAAATTTGCATAACGGGGGGTGAAGGATATCCCCATGGTCATCCCTCTTGTCTGTAAATAAATCACCGTTATACCAAAAATAGTTGTTCTGTAAAATAAAATTGATATTCTCCATGATAAAATTGATTTGGCTATTATTAATGTCTGTGTGGATAAATAGTGTCTTGATGCTTAACATCTGTCTTCATGTCCTATGCATGTATAAAGGGATTTGACATCGCTTGTGCAAAGAAAATAGTTCTCTTTCCATTCTGTATTTTCAATTATTTGTAGTAGATGCATGGTATCTTGAAGATAGCTTTTTTTGTTTTTCCACAATTGGCTGCAAGAAAAAGTCGATATACTTGGAAAGATTTGACGTTATCAAGCCTATCCCAGACACTACTGGTCGTCCAGGTGGATTGGTTTCGTCTTTATGCATTTTTGGTAAATGATAAAGTGTCAGGATCTTTGGATTTTTTATATTTAGATATTAGAATTCCTTTTTGTTAATTATTCCGAGTTGTAAGCCTTCCTCTAAGATCCCCATCAGTTGTTTTTGGAAGTTTTTTTGTAGGGTCGGCTGTTAGTCTTTTATATGTTTCTCTATCTGACAGAAGATTTTCTGTTTCTTGTTCATATTTTTTTCTATCTAGGATTCTACAGGTTTAATTATGATTGTTTTATCTTGTTTGAGTTCTTTTAGAGCTTTTCTTTCTTGGGTTGTGAAATTGTATAAAGGTTTGGTTTTCTCTGGTATCTCATTAATTTATTTTTCGACCAGTTTTTGAAAAGTTTCAATATGTGCCCCCTTAATATGAAAAGGATAAAACGTGGATGTGGGATTGAAAGGAGTATGTTGGTATTCTTTACTTTGAAAATTGCCTGCCTTGTAACTGGATCCTTTGCATAATAATTTTTGATACACAGCTTGCGAATACATTTCTGTATATCAATGTATAAGTCAAATTTGTTGATGGATGAATGGGGTGCAAACTTGAGGCCTTTTTCTCTGTAGTGTCTGTTGTGTTGTTTGCTTTTGTGTAGTGGCTGTTGTTTTTGTTCCGGTTTCCGCCCAGTGTACCTCTTTTCCTCCTGGTGGTGTGTTGTTCCTTTTTTTTTTTTCGTGAGCTGTTGTGAATGAATCTGGAGGTTTCTCTGTAAATCATTTTCATCTTCAGAGTCTTCATCTTCCAAATATTTCCTCTTCTGTGTTTGTTTATGAGGTGTTGAGTCTGTATATCTCTTCTTCTCATTGCTTTCCTGAATATTATTGATTAGAGTTCTAAAGTTTAATGTTTGTTCTCATTCAGCTTCCTGAGTTCCTAGTGTAAATGACTGTCTGATTAGTGTGTAAGGATTATCTATTTTATAGGGTCTGGAAATAGTTCTTCTGATTATGATGTCTTGGATTGTTTCTAGGTCCAGTTGTCAACTGATATTGCATGCTGAAGTTGTTGTGATTGTATGGTTTATAAACTCTCTCTGGGCCTGATTCAGACCCGGTCGCAAGCGATGAGCGCTCGCAACCGGGTTGATGATGGGCCACAGCGCATGCGCACGACGGAGCCAGCTCCGTCATGCACATGCGCGAGACCCGACGGGCAATCTGTCGCTCTGGGTCTCGCAAAAAAGGGGGCAAGCTGTTGATGTTGAGTGACAGCTCGCCCCCTTTGGTGGGCGGACCGGGGGGTGGCTGCCCAACCGGAGACGTTCCCATTAGAATGCCTGTCATTTGGGAGCAGCCCCACTGACATCACGAGTGATGTCAGTGGAGAGATTCCAGCTCTGTTAGAGCCGAAATCTCTCTGGGGCTTGTGGCCAAGAGACCCTACCACAAGGGTCTTGTTGCAAGGCCGATGGTCGCGATGGTCTTGACCATCGCGACCATCATCATGGCCACTCGCATGGTCACCCACAGCTATGTGAGCGGCCAGGAGGCCGTTCTAAAAAAAAACCCCAACCCTGATTCAGAGCGAGCACTCTGTCAGAGCGACTGGGTCTGAATCAGGCCCTCTGGGCCTGATTCAGACCCGATCGCGAGTGCTGAGTGCTCGCAAGCAGGTCGATGTTGGGCCAGTGCGCATGCGCATGACGGACCCGGCTCCGTCGTGCGCATGCGCGAGACCCGGATAGCGATGGGCAAGCTGTCGCTATGGGTCTCGCTACAAAGGGTGTATGCTGTCGATGGTGAGTGACAGCACGCCCCCTTTGGAGGGCGTGCCAGGGGCGTGGCTGGCCAGACGGAGGCATTCTCATGGGAACGCCTACCGTTTGGGGCCAGCCCCACTGACATCACAAGTGACATCAGTTGGAGTGCTTTTGGCTCTGATAGAGCCAAAAGCACTCCAGGGCTTGTGGCAGACGAGACCCTACCACAAGGGTCTCATCACAAGCCCGATGGTCGCGATGGTCTTGACCACCGCGACCATCTTTTTGGCCGCTCGCTATAGCTGTGGGTGGTCACCCACAGCTATGCGAGCGGCCAGGAGGCCGCTCTAAAATCAGGAAGGACGGCCCTGATTCGGAGCGAGCATCCGGCTCTGAATCAGGGCCTCTGTTCCCAATATTGCAGGTTGATCTGTAATTAGTGGAATTCTGTATACTGATGTATATGTATGTTCTCTCTTTTGAAATTTTGTCCAACTATTTTTAACTTTATTTTGCTTTCTTCTTTCATTTTCCAATCTAATGAATTCTTTATATTCTTCTTTATCTCATATAAATGCTCTTTGTTTCTGGGCTATGATGGCGTTTTCTATTTTTTTCAATTATTTCATTCATCATATTGATCAAATTTATATAGTCACCCATATTCTGTAGGGGTTCGAATTTTTTCTCTATTCTTTCTATAGTTTCATTGATTTTTTCAAGAAATTTCTTTCTGTCCTCAATGATTAGATGGATAAGTTTTGTTGAACACTCGTCCAAAATATTGTTCCATTTTTTGAAAAAATCAATCTGAATGGGATCAAAAGAGAGATTTTCTGGAGCCGCAGTCCCCTTGGATTTAGTTTTTCTTCCAAATATTTTGTCAGTGTTGTTATTTCTCACCACTGTTTGGCTTCCTGGATATAACTTTTTTCTAATTTTAAAAATTTATTGCAGAATTTTTCTTCTTCAATGGGTTGGTCCTGCTATGTTTTCTTTCCTATAAGGTACGGTACCAGCCAATTGGCTCCTAACTGCCATCTCACAGGCTGTGTTTGAAAAATGACAGTTAGGAGCTGATTGGCTGGTACCTTATCCCCATTCACTTTATCTCCTAACACAGCTTAGCAAATAGACCCCTTAATCACTTAATTTATTTGTTTCATAGGTTTCAATGGGACAATGATTCTCTCAAAAACATAACGTAATCTCTGGACGGCGTTATGTCTCCTGTCACTGGTGAAAAGCTGGAAAGAGACATTTTTTTCTGCTTTCTCCGTTGGCACCCGCTGTGCGCATGTGCCAGTATCAGATTTATGTGGCAAGTTTTCGCAATTACGAAATACAGCAAAACGTCACAGCAGCACCATTTCTCCCTTCCGGGACAAGCCCTTATTGCATGGTCGGTCCCAGCAGGAGTTTTCATATTAACACCGCAAAATAGAATATGCAACAACAGCCGGTAATTATGAATCGGCTTCCTCTTATTTTACTACATAGAGCCCTAAGTCTTTAGGGCATATTCTGGTTATCCTCTAACTTATTAAATTGCTCTTTCAATGTGTGTTTCTTTGAATGGACATTCTCTCCACCTCGTTTATCATTCGTCTATCATTTGGAGCACTACAAGGCTCAGTTCTCTGCCATTCTGCTCTTCTCTATCTATACCATATGTATTTGAAAATGAATAAGCTCCTTTTTGGATTCAGTATTATCTCTATGTGAATAATACCCACATTTATTTATCATTGCCATGCATCAGCTAGGCCAATTTTCCTTGTAAAATGTTCTTCTATTGTTACTATATATTGCCCGTCTGTAAACTGGTTATTCTGTATTTTAATGGATCCAAAATAAAGTACTTCTACTGACAGACATGGACATCAACAAAACTGCCCCAGCATTAATCTCGTCAGTATCTGCCAGCTGCACCCATCTATTCTGCACAAGATCTCTCTCATCCATGCTCATTACTTACTCATGCTCCCGATTACATTAATTCTCTCCCAAGGACACCAAGGCACTACAGAGGGTCAGAGGTGGTTGCTGCTTCTGCGTCCGCTCTTGCGTCTGTTTTTGGAGTCATGGCTGCAATAATAAGCATAATATCCGAAGGTGTAATTTGCCTTGGCGTAGTAGCCTGCATCTGAATGTGCAAGCCCTGAAAAGTCCACTTTCTGCTTCTCTACATGCTGTAACTTCACCCAGCGATTACTGACACACCACCATCGGTGCACCATCGCGAATACAATCGGCATTTGCAAATGCCCTATGGCAGGTGCAATATTTCCATCTGAAAAACCTCTGTGGCTGCAGCTGTGAGTCTGAGAACGCAGCCATAATTCACTGACGCACCGGCGACACTCCCATTACACGCCCATGAGACTGACTTTTTTTCGATTCATTTCAGGCCACCTACCAGTCACCACCCAGGCACGCCCATCACTTTGTCGCCCCATATCTGATTGTAGAATATTCTCACTGTAAATACTAAGGTGGGGGTGCTCCCAAGAGTAATTGTGAAATACTGTAGTGCAATTTCACTATTTCACTACCAACCTATTTGGAGATAGGAGTTCTAGTGGTTCACACAAACTACAAGGCTCGTCATCTATTATTCCAGTTCTCTAAAGACTATACAACCTCTATCTATTAGCTATAGAATTGTATCTAGAGATTTTACAAATATTGACCTGATATTTTAATTAGAGATGTATGAGGACCCCCGCATTTTGCTTTTGGCAAAACCACCCTGAAGTGTTTTGGTTCAGTTTTGGCTTTGAATTTCTTTAAAAAAAATTATAAATACAGCTAAAATCACAGTAACTTGGGCCTGTTTTGTTCCTATAGTATTATTAACATTAGTAACCTTCATTTCTAGTAATTTCCAGTCAATTTTTACCAATTTTGGCACCTGAAATCACAAGGGAGGGAATTACATGAGTAAGGACTCGGTTCAACTCAGTACCCCAAAGTTCGGGTGTGTTCGGTTTACAGCAAAATCGAACCGCTCATCTCTAATTTTAATAGATGTAATAAAAAACACATGTACTTGTCCTCCTTTGTTCCCCTCTTTTGACGCTTATCAATTCCCAAACTACTGTACCATCTTAACCTCTCCGGACTATTCTACACCATCACCACCAATCTACACAGTTCATACAAACTAGGGGTGTGCACCGGCCACTTTTCGTGTTTTGTGTTTTGGTTTTGGATCTGGATCTTTCTTCGTGTTTTGGATCTGGATTGGTTTTGCCAAAACCACCCTTCCGTGTTTTGGGTTCTGGGTTTTGTGTTTTGGATCTGTATTTTTTTGAAAAAAAGCATAAAAACAGCTAAAATCACAGAATTTGTAGGTTTTTCTGCTCCTATGCTATTATTAACCTCAATAACCTTAATTTCCACTCATTTCCAGTCTATTCTGAACACCTCACACCTCACAATAGTGTTTTTATGTCCAAAAGGTTGCACCGAGGTAGCTGGATGACTATGCTAAGCGACACGAGTGGGCGGCACAAACACGTGACCCATCTAGGAGTGACACTGCAGTGGCAGGCAGGATGGCAGTTAGAAAAACTAGGCCCCAAACTGTACATAATGCAAAGAAAAAAAGAGGTGCAAGATGGAATTGTCCTTGGGCCCTCCCACCCACCCTTATGTTGTATAAACAGGACATGCACACTTTAACAAATCAATCATTTCAGCGCCAGGGTCTGCCACACAACTGTGGCTGAAATGATTGGTTCGTTTGGGCCCCCACAAAACAAGCTGGCAATTAATGTGTCCCTGCACAAACTGGCTCTACGGAGGCAAGATGTCATCCTCATCCTCCTCATCCACCGATTCCTCACCCTCTTCAGTGTGTACATCCTCATCCTCACAAAGTATTAACTCGTCCCCACTTGAATCCACCACCACAGGTCCCTCTGTACCTTCTGGAGGCTGGTCTCCCTGGAAGAGCTGATAATTCATTTTGATGAACATCATCTTCTCCACATTCTGTGGAAGCAACCTCCTACGCCTTTCGCTGACAAGGTTCCCGGCTGCACTAAACACTCTTTCGGAGTACACACTGGAGGGGGGGCAACTCAGGTAAAATAGAGCCAGTTTGTACAGGGGCCTCCAAATTGCCTCTTTTTCCTGCCAGTACAGGTATGGACTGTCTGACATGCCTACTTGGATGCTGTCACCGATGTAATCCTCCACCATTCTGTCAATGGTGACAGTATCATATGCAGTGACAGTAGACATGTCAGAAATTGTTGCCAGGTCCTTCAGTCCGGACCAGATGTCCAAACTTGGTCCTGCCTGCCCTGCATCACCGCCAGCGGGTTGCTTAGGATACCTAAGTTTTTTCCTGGCAGCCCCAGTTGCGGGAGAAAATGAAGAAGGAGCCGTTGACGTGTCACGTTCCGCTTCAGCTGACAGTGTGTTCACCAGCAGGTCTTTGCACCTCTGCAGGCTTGTGTCGGCCGGAAAGAGAGACACCACATAGGCTTTAAACCTAGGATCGAGCACGGTGGCCAAAATGTAGTGGTCTGATTTCAACAGATTGACCACCCTGGAATCCTGGCAAAGCGAATGAAGGGCTTCATCCACAAGTCCCACATGCCGAGCGGAATCGCTCCGTCTTAGCTCCTCCTTCACTTTCTCCAGCTGCTTCTGCAAAAGCCTGATGAGGGGAATGACCTGACTCAAGCTGGCAGTGTCTGAACTGACTTCACGTGTGGCAAGTTCGAAGGGCTGAAGAACCTTGCACAACACGGAAATCATTCTCCACTGCGCTTGAGTCAGGTGCATACCCCCTCCTTTGCCTATGTCATAGGTGGATGTATAGGCTTGTATGGCCTTTTGCTGCTCCTCCATCCTCTGAAGCATATAGAGGGTTGAGTTCCACCGCGTCACAACCTCTTGCTTCAGGTGATGGCGGGGCAGGTTCAAGAGTGTTTGCTGGCGCTCCAGTCTTCGGCACGCAGTCGCTGAATGGCGAAAGTGGCCAGAAATTTTTCGGGCCACCCAAAGCGTCTCCTGCACGCCCCTGTCGCTTTTCAGAAAATTCTGCACCACCAAGTTTATTGTGTGAGCAAAACATGGGACGTGCTGGAATTTGCCCAGATGTAATGCCCGCACAATATTGGTGGCGTTGTCAGATATCACAAATCCCCAGGAGAGTCTAAGTGGGGTAAGCCACTGGGCGATGATTTCCCTCAGTTTCTCTAAGAGGTTGTCGGCGGTGTGCCTCTTACTGAAACCGGTGATACACAGCGTAGCCTGCCTTGTAACGAGCTGGCGTTTCTGAGATGCTGCTACTGGTGACGCTGCTGCTGTTGCTGCGTAAGGTGATACATCTACCCAGTGGGCTGTCACAGTCATATAGTCCTTAGTCTGCCCTGTTCCACTTGTCCACATGTCCGTGGTTAAGTGGACATTGTGTACAACGGCATTTTTCAGGACACTGAGGACACTTTTTCTGACGTTTCTGTACAGTCTCGGTATCGCCTGCCTAGTGAAGTGGAATCTAGACGGGATTTGGAACCGGGGACACACTACCTCCATCAATTGTCTAAATCCCACTGCACTAATGGCGGATACCGGACGCACGTCTAACACCAACATAGCAGTCAAGGCCTCAGTTATACGTTTTGCTTCAGGATGACTGCTGTCGTACTTCATCCTCCTCGCTAAGGACTGTTGGAGGGTCAATTGTTTAGTAAAAGTAGTGGTGTTCCTACTTCCTCTCTGGGATGATGAACGACTCCCAGCAGCAGCAGCAACAGCAGCAGCGGCAGCAGTAGGCGTAGCAATGCAGGATCCTCCGGAGGAATCCCGGATAGGAGAGTCAGTCATGCCAGTGATATGGCCTGCAGGACTACTTCCGATCCTGACTAAGGAGGAAATTGACGAGGAGGGAGTTGACGGTGTGGTTTGCAGGCGCTTGGATACAACAGGACAACGGGATTTAGGTGTCCCTGGACTGCTTACGGTCTGAGCCAAAGTTTCTGAACTTGACAGTAACTTTTTATGAACGCGCTGCAGGTGCCGTATAAGGGAGGATGTTCCTAGGTGGTTGACGTCCCTACCCCTACTTATTTCACCTTTACATATGGTACATATGGCAAGACAGTTGTTGTCCGGATTTGGATAGAAATATTGCCAGACCAAAGAGGTGGAATGTTTGGTCTTCTGCCCAGGCATGACCGTGATGGGCTTTTTCATCCCACGGACAACAACTGTCTCCCCCGGAGCCTGATTTAAACAAACCACATCACCATCAGAATCCTCCTCGCCAACTTCCTCCTCAGCGCCAGCTACACCAGTATCCTCATCCTGTTGTACTTCAACAGTGACATCTTCAATTTGCATATCAGCAAGTGGACTGTGGGTGCTCCTTTCAGCACTTGCAGGGGGCGTGCAAATGGTGGAAAGAGCCACCTCTTCCCGTCCAGTGCTGGGAAGGTCAGGCATCGCAACCACCACCACACTTGGACTCTCTTTGGGGATTTGTGATATCTTCTTAGAAAGCACAGTTCTTCGCTGTGCTTTTGCCAGCTTAACTCTTTTGATTTTTTTAGTGGGAGGAGTGCTTCCATCGTCATGTGAAGCTGAACCACTAGTCATGAACATACTAGGGATCGACCTTAGCCGTTCCTTGCCACTCCGTGTCGTAAATGGCATATTGGCAAGTTTACGTTTCTCTTCAGCTGATTTAAATGTCTTTTTCAAGGTCATTTTCCTGAACTTTGCCATTTGGGATTGTATGTGCCCTCTACTATGACATTGGGCATCGGCCTTGGCAGACGACGTTGATGGCATGTTATCGTCTATGTCATGACTAGTGGCAGCAGCTTCAGCACTAGGAGGAAGTGGTTCTTGATCTTTCTCTATTTTATTTTTATCGGAGAAAGTTTGGTCCTCCATTTATGTTATATCGATTTGATATATACGTGCGGCTAAACACAGAAAATAAATTTTTTTTTGGTTCGGACTGGAGTGTACTTTGTGGGTTACAGCACCCTTTAACGGTCAAGCCAGCCGGCCCTTTACTTATGACACAGGCGCACGCTTGGCACTACTTTGTTGATGCACGTGCGGCTACTGCGCACACAATTCACAAACACAGAAAATAATTTTTTTTTGGTTTGGACTGGAGTGTACTTTCGGGGGTTACAGCACCCTTTAACGGTCAAGCCAGCCGGCCCTTTACTTATGACACAGGCGCACTCTTGGCACTACTTTGTTGATGCACGTGCGGCTACTGCGCACACAATTCACAAACACAGAAAATAATTTTTTTTTAGGTTTGGACTGGAGTGTACTTTCGGGGGTTACAGCACCCTTAACGGTCAAGCCAGCCGGCCCTTTACTTATGACACAGGCGCACGCTTGGCACTACTTTGTTGATGCACGTGCGGCTACTGCGCACACAATTCACAACCACAGAAAATAATTTTTTTTTGGTTTGGACTGGAGTGTACTTTCGGGGGTTACAGCACCCTTTAACGGTCAAGCCAGCCGGCCCTTTACTTATGACACAGGCGCACGCTTGGCACTACTTTGTTGATGCACGTGCGGCTACTGCGCACACAATTCACAAACACAGAAAATAATTTTCTTTTTGGTTTGGACTGGAGTGTACTTTCGGGGGTTACAGCACCCTTAACGGTCAAGCCAGCCGGCCCTTTACTTATGACACAGGCACACGCTTGGCACTACTTTGTTGATGCACATGCGGCTACTGCGCACACAATTCACAAACACAGAAAATATTTTTTTTTTAGGTTTGGACTGGAGTGTACTTTCGGGGGTTACAGCACCCTTAACGGTCAAGCCAGCCGGCCCTTTACTTATGACACAGGGGCACTCTTGGCACTACTTTGTTGATGCACGTGCGGCTACTGCGCACACAATTCACAAACACAGAAAATAATTTTTTTTTAGGTTTGGACTGGAGTGTACTTTCGGGGGTTACAGCACCCTTAACGGTCAAGCCAGCCGGCCCTTTACTTATGACACAGGCGCACGCTTGGCACTACTTTGTTGATGCACGTGCGGCTACTGCGCACACAATTAACAAACACAGAAAATAATTTTTTTTTGGTTTGGACTGGAGTGTACTTTCGGGGGTTACAGCACCCTTTAACGGTCAAGCCAGCCGGCCCTTTACTTATGACACAGGCGCACGCTTGGCACTACTTTGTTGATGCACGTGCGGCTACTGCGCACACAATTCACAAACACAGAAAATAATTTTTTTTTAGGTTTGGACTGGAGTGTACTTTCGGGGGTTACAGCACCCTTAACGGTCAAGCCAGCCGGCCCTTTACTTATGACACAGGCGCACGCTTGGCACTACTTTGTTGATGCACGTGCGGCTACTGCGCACACAATTCACAAACACAGAAAATAATTTTTTTTTTGGTTTGGACTGGAGTGTACTTTCGGGGGTTACAGCACCCTTAACGGTCAAGCCAGCCGGCCCTTTACTTATGACACAGGCGCACGCTTGGCACTACTTTGTTGATGCACGTGCGGCTACTGCGCACACAATTCACAAACACAGAAAATATATTATTTTTTTAGCACTTGGGGGGAGCACCCCTGATGGACAGAGCACCCCCTGGACAACACTACAGCACCCCTTTAGGACTGGGACACTGCACAGGACTTTGGAACTGACTGCACAACACAGTCCAGCCAGCCCCTATGGACTTTGAAGTAGTGGACACAGCCCCTATTAACAACAGCAGCACAGCACAACACAGCCAGCCCCTATGGACTTTGAAGTAGTGGACAACAGCAGCACTACACTACACTACACTACACAGCACTAACTCCCACCCTCCCTCTTCACTGTCCACAGCCGAGTGAGAAAATGGCGCCGACGCGGGTACCTTATATAGGATCCAAAACCCGCGAGACTCGGAAGGCGGGATGATGACGTTTTGCCTCGATGTCAGATCCGAGTCAGGCGGGAAAAGTCGAGCCTGACTCGGATCGGACTCGGATCGGGGGGGCTCGGGGGGGTTCGGATTTCAGAAATCCGAACCCGCTCACCCCTAATACAAACACGTACATGTATTCTCTTTCTAAACTTTAGTTACCTGACACACAAACAAAACTGCTGTGTGACTGAAAAGCACAAAGCACATGATCCCCTTGCAATCTGTAACAATGTGCAATATGGGTGCTTATCCTTATGTCTCTCTTGAATCAAATATATTCTCCCAAACTCTGCTGTTACAGTCCAGTTATACACAGGCATGACGTGAGATTTCGGGGGCGTGTCTCACCTTGCGACTGAGTCTGTGAATGCAGTTACAATGACTCTGGCCGATGACCTCTGACAGACATTCTGAGCAACTATAGGGTTGCTCAGAGGAGTGATGGTGCAACCAATGTGCGACCAGCGGTGCATCTGTTTATGCAAGTGGTGATTTAAAGACGCTACCAGTGGGCGTCTCTGCACAAATCGATGGCTGCAGTATTTGCATATTTTGCATAACCTGCGTACATAATTGCAGTCGCTACAGGATTTGCATGCAGCTCTGAATAAGACTGACAGTGATGTATTCAGTGCTTTCAGTTCACAGATTGATGGCAGATTTGATCGGAAAGGGGTATATCCAACGGGGATTTAGACAGAAAATATACAATAGACACCACCATACTTCTGTTGGCATTACAATATGATGCTTGGCAAACATTGGGTTTTTAGATAGCAATCCGACGGCAGTGTCCGTCAGACACCATAGAAGGGCACAAAGGAAGGTAGCACCTAAAAAGATGATCAATACAGTACATCTGCTAGCCTCTGCTAATGACAGTGATTACATTACATTTGCATTATTACTACAAGACTGTTACAGATATATCAAGGTATTTATATTCAATGGATAAATGGCGAGTGATGATAGATACTAATTTAATACTCTCTATGGGCCTCATTTATCAACGAGTTTTATCATACTCAACAGGTTTTAAAACTCATTGCGTATGGTAAATGGTGCTCAAGCCAATCAGCTCCCAACTGTCATTTTTCAAACAGATGATAGTTGGGAGCTGATTGGCTGGAGCACCATTATCATACGCAATGAGTTTTAATACTTATTGCATACGATAAAACTTGTTGATAAATGGGCCCCAATGTAAAGTCCTACGTCACATGTGACATTTCTATTACTTTTGAAGAAACAAAGTTAATACAGATTCAAAAGCATAAATGTTGTCAATCGTGCCAGGTAGATGGATGACCCTTGAAGCTTATATTTCAATCCTGTCCTCCAGAATAATTGCAGCTCATATAACACTCCATGTATTTTTATTTAAGTGCTTTTTTTGCTATCCATAAAGTTCTCTGAATGCTGAAAATATTTCAGTACTTAAAACAGAGCGCATACAGAATTATCCGTGACCTTTAGTGTTTCATCTGGTAACATTTTCCGCTTTTATGTACCGTGTGTTCTCTTGTTACAAAGGTTTTGACTTGTAGATCCTACCTTGCTTTTGCCATCAGATAATACTCTTTGTAATAATCTCCTATGCCCACTCACATGAGCCTCTTTGTTCTGGCTCAGTCTCTGATGCCTGTTCCTCTGCTAACTGTTTGTTTCCTGCTTTGCTTTTGGCTTTCTTCCCTCTGTGCAGTCAGATACCTACAGTAATTCCTTTTCTATAGATCACATTAATCAAGGGAGAGAAAAAAGGTGTCTATACCTGGTGCACAAAATAGTTAAAATTTTACCTTTATTAAATTGTTTAAAATTACATGTTATTTTATATATGAATAGCGAAATATAAAACAAAGAAAAATAATTGTGACAAAGATAGAAAAAAGTGTATTTAAAATATATCACTGCTTGCGTCTTATTGAATCTTCTTATGGAACATTATAATTATATATGACCTAAATGGATATGTTGTACTAAGAGATACTACAGTATGTATATTTTAGGGTACATTCAAAATCTGTGCAACATATTGCCATTCAATTGTAACAGTACATTATACATAGGTGGTTTATGTTGACACAAAAAATCTCTCTTGTTCACCCTCTTACATGTCCCTATTTTGTGGTTTAATAAGGTACATTAATCTTCTGAACACATTAATATCCACATCATGGGACTTCTACTGATATTAGGTTTCCTGTACTGTTAGTATAAATATGTAAATTGCTCATATGTATCTGACAGTCAGTTCTGTGACAGATGTAAGTGTGTTTCATGTTACAAGCATGGGGAACAGAAGCCTACAGACGCTAAGTAACCACCGCGTATTTCACATTATTTATATATATATAGGAACATGGGGTTATTTCTCTATACAGCGGACACTAAGGTTAGAATTATATCGAAAATGGTCACATGTGCGACACAGCTAGGTATGTTATATTGAATGATTTGCAGAGATTCTAGCAAGCAGTGAGAACACCGACGCGCTTTTTGCTAATTAGGCTTTCACAAGGCAACCCGATCTGGGGAACCAGGTGTGTTCTTAATTTATGGATCATGGCAATGAATCAGTATCCACCACGTCATCGGAGGCATGCCGTTTAATCGGAGGTATGTCCGTCTGTAATTCATACGGATAACTTGTCCATGTGGGCGTGTCTATTATGTCTTTCTGGTCCTGTTTAACTTATATTACGTATCCTATAGTAGATAGCTTCTCCATATGGGCATGTGTATTGTATCACAGTGTCTATATTTATTTATCGCATCTATTGAATGGGGGACATGTTTGGCATGTTGGAAATAAAGAATCATATCAATGGTGTATTATCATTACTACACTACACATATTACATCCACTTTTTAAATATTTAAGCTATCACGGATCAGTTCATTTAATGAATATGATGTGCTCCATGATTTAAAATAACAAATAGAGGTTATGGGCATTGATTATTCTTTCATAAATATATATATTATTCTTTTATAAATACGTGTGTATATAAATACATTTAATACATATTATAAATTAATTAACTCCTAATACTGTGTCCTATAAATGTGCCTAAAGCATGTACATAAAACCCAAATAAAAGTGACCACAATTAAATATATAAAAAAATATTATTAATGAGGCCGATTTCGACGAATCGTGACGACGAATTGGGTAAAAAAAGTACAAATCGTGAGTTTATACTCACGAGCACGATGCCGATGCGCGTCCCCGCTTGTCGTACATCGCACCCTCTGATCTGCCGTGCTGTAGGGCAGATTAGCCGACCATGAACACGATGGAAGCCAATCGTGAGGGTTTTTTTCCCTCACGACGAATCGTACAATTAATCGCACAACATGGAATTTGACTGACAGGAGCCTGGACACGCCCCATTGCCATCTTGTGCGGCATCGTGTATGGAGCAAGGCAGTCGCACATTGAGGAGCCTGCACACTGGATTCTTGTTTTGGACAATTTTTGGTGAGTATTGGTACAGTTTAAATACAACCACACTGAAAACCAATACGTCCTCCCCACTGCCCACCAATATGTGCCCCCAGGTAATAAATGCATGACCCAGCCACCGCCTGCCGTATTGAGGCGGGCGGTGGCTGGGTCATGCATTTAAGCTCCCACTGCCCACCAATGTGTGCCCCCAGGTAATAAATGCATGACTCAGCCACCGCCCGTTGGAATGAGGCGGGCGGTGGCTGGGTCATGCAGTAAGCTCCCACTGCCCAGCAATGTGTGCCCCCAGGTAATAAATGCATGACCCAGCCACCGCCCGCTGGAATGAGGCGAGCGGGCGGTGACTGGGTGATGCATTTAAGTTCCCACTGCCCACCAATGTGTGCCCCCTTACCTAACCACGTCATGGGGCCACCTAATAATATATTAGAAAACCAATCAATTTTTTTTTTAATTAATAGACAAAATTATTTAATCAAGATAAACAACATTCCAGGAAGATTATTCATATTGAAATAACATATTATATTAATAATAAACATGTTTAAAAATCAATTCAATACAGATAAAATAAAAATACATTTTAAGTAATACAACAAAAAAATAAATAAATAAACACGTATTTTACAAAATAATCACCATACATTACATTTAAAAACACACATTATTTAAAGCTGGGGGTGTTCTACCTTTCGGTCTCCAGCTGTTGTGAAACTACAGATCACAGGATGACCTGCCACCCACCTTTGGGAAATAACAGCATGTTAAAACTGTTTTTAGGGCATCCTGGGATCTGTAGTTCTACAACAGCGACAGGCCAAAAGGTGGAAGACCCATGCTGTCAAACAAAGAAAAGCATTATATTACCAAGCAATGAACACATGACATTCCTGTAAAAGAGAACACGATTAGAATACCATAACAAACCTTTAAAAACCTGTCAAAAAGAAAATATTAAACCATTAAAAATGTGATCTATAACAACATGACATTTTTAAAACCTGTAAAGAAAATATTAAAACATTAAAAATGTGAACTATAACAATATTACATTTAACAAAACTATATACAGTCAGGTGCACAAATATTGGGACATTGACAGAATTTTCATATTTTGGCCTCTATTCACAACCACAATGGCTTTGAAATGAAACAACCAAGATGTGCTTTAACTGCAGACTTTCAGATTTAATTTGAGGGTAATTACATCCAAATCAGGTAAACAGTGTAGGAATTACAACGGTTTCTATATGTGCCTCCCACTTTTTAAGGGGCCAAAAGTAATGGGACAAACTAAACAATCCTAAATCTAACTTTCACTTTTTAATACTTTGTTGCAAATCCTTTGCAGGCAATTACAGCCTGAAGTCTGGAACGCATAGACATCACCAGACGCTGGGTTTCATCCCTGGTGATGCTCTGCCAGGCCTCTACTGCAAATGTCTTCAGTTCCTGCTTGTTCTTGGGGCATTTTCCCTTCAGTTTTGTCTTCATCAAGTGAAATGCATGCTCAATCAGATTCAGGTCAGGGGATTGACATGGCCATTGCATAACATTCCACTTTTTAGCCTTAAAAAACTCTTTGGTTGCTTTTGCAGTATGCTTCGGGTCATTGTCCATCTGCACTGTGAAGCGCCGTCCAATGAGTTCTGAAGCATTTGACTGAATATGAGCATATAATATTGCGCAAAACACTTCAGAATTCATTCTGCTGCATTTGTCAGCAGTCACATCATCAATAAATACAAGGGAACCAGTTCCATTGGCAGCCATACATGCCCACACCATGACACTACCACCACCATGCTTCACTGATGTGGTGGTATGTTTTGGATCATGAGCAGTTCCTTTCCTTCTCCATACTCTTCTCTTCCCATCACTCTGGTACAAGTTGATCTTTGTCTCATCTGTCCATAGGATGTTGTTCCAGAGCTGTAATGGCTTTTTTAGATGTTGTTTGGTAAACTCTAATCTGGTATTCCTGTTTTTGTTCACTCTCGTGAAGTCTTCTCTTGTTTGTTGACTTTGACACATATACAGCTACCTCCTGGAGAGTGTTCTTGATTTGGCCAACTGTTGTGAAGGGGTTTTTCTTCACCAGGGAAATAATTCTTCTGTCATCCACCACAGTTGTTTTCCGTGGTCTTCCGGGTCTTTTGGTGTTGCTGAGCTCTCCGGTGCGTTCTTTCTTTTTAAGAATGTTCCAAACAGTTAATTTGGCCACAACTAATGTTTTTGCTATCTCTCTGATGGGTTTGATTTGATTTTTCAACCTAATGATGGCTTGCTTCACTGATAGTGACAGCTCTTTAGATCTCATATTGAGAGTCGACAGCAACTTATTCCAAATGCAAATGTCACACCTAGAATCAACTCCAGACCTTTTAACTGCTTAATTGATAATGAAATAACGAGGGAATAGCCACACCTGCCCATGAAATAGCTTTTGAGTTGATAGTCCCATTACTTTTGGACCCTTAAAAGTGGGAGGCACATATAGAAACCGTTGTAATTCCTACACCGTTCACCTGATTTGGATGTAATTACCCTCAAATTAAATCTGAAAGTCTGCAGTTAAAGCACATCTTGTTTGTTTCATTTCAAAGCCATAGTGGTGGTGAATAGAGGCCAAAATATGAAAATTCTGTCAATGTCCCAATATTTATGCACCTGACTGTACACAAATATTTAAATGTGCTTTTTTTTTCTTCTTCATAGATAATGTCCATGGATTCTGAATGTGAATTCTTTACAGGATTTATTGAAATCCTGCACTCGAAAGAGTGTCTGTGGAAGATCAGTTCTCGGAAGTACCACAACAAGTCGCACAAGTTGGCCGCACTAGAGGAACTTTTGGTGTATACGAAAAAATACATATCTGATGTAGACCTGAAAACTGTACGGCAAAAGATTCAAAATCTCAGGACAGTGTACTTCAAAGAAAAAAAGAAGGTGGATGACTCCAAAAAATCAGGAGCGGGCACAGATGAAAGATATAGTCCTGCACTGTGGTACTACCATATGATGTCATTCATCAGTGAACAAGAGCCTCAAAGGGAATCTATCATCTTGATGGCTGAGCGTGAGGGAGAAGAGGAGGTTGCAGAAGTTTTGGTAAGTAGTGACACAGTTTAAACAAAAATCCTTAATGTTTTTGTTGTTAAATCCTAAATGTCCAATTTAGTCAGTAGTTCACAGACAGTCCTCCTGCCATGGTACAGCACCTGGTCCATTAAAATAGGTCATGTACTCCTCCCTCACTTCTTTGGCACGTGCGGTGGATGTTGTTGTAGTTGGTGGTGCAGACACAGATGTCAGATGTTCAATGTCCTCCAAGGGTCCTACATCTTCTGGTCTAGCTGGGCTCATATAGGCGGGCGGTGGCTGGGTCATGCATTTATATGTGGGTGGCTGACATTGGTGGGTAGGAGGGTGGCACACATTGGTGGGCATGGGAGTATAATGCATTACCCAGTCACTGCCCACCTCATATAGGTGGGTGGTGACTGGGTCATGCATTTATAGGTGGGTGGCTGACATTGTTGGTTAGGTGGGTGGCACATATTGGTGGGCATGGGAGTATAATGCATGACTCAGCCACAGCCCACCTCATATAGGTGGGCGGTGGCTGGGTCATGCATTTAGAGGTGGGTGGCTGACATTGGTGGGTAGGTGGGTGGCACACATTTGTGGGCATGGAAGTATAATGCATGACCCAGCCACCGCCCACCTCATATAGACGGGTAGTGGCTGGGTAATGCATTTATGGGTGGGTGTCTGACATTGTTGGGTAGGTGGGTGGCACACATTGGCGGGCAGTGAGGGTTGTATCAATACAGTAGCAAGCAAAATACTCACAAAAGCAAGAGTCCAGAATTCATGTGTGCAGGCTGAATCGCGTCCTTCTCCTTCAAATCACGATGCTGCACAAGATGGCGACTGGGCGTGTACGCTATGTACTATGAATTGTGCGATACATCATGAGTAAAAAATACTCACGATCGGCACCGCATCGTGTCCCAGATTGGCAAATGTGCCCTAAAGCACAGCAGATCTGAAGATGCATTGTATGACCAGCAGGTATGCGCATCGGCATCGTGATTGTAAACTCACGATTTGGCCATATTTTACATGATTTCACGTCATGATTCGTCAAAATCGGACAAATCGCGTAAAAAATCGCCAAGTGTGTAGGCATTTTTATAGAGGTCATATCTTGGGTCTTGAATGTGACCTACAGTACTTCATTGGACAACGAGTTTCCCTTAATTCTAGCTGACATAAATAGATAGAGATGCATTGTTTATATGGGATTGAATAAAGTTACTTTGTAATTTCTACACTGACCATGAATAAATTATGGCTGCTTCCAATATCGTCTGGTATATGGGATGTTATCTGGCCATAGTACTTTCAAACTATTTCCCAATGTTTCTGGCATGTTTCAGAGTTTGAGCTATAGGAAGGGTAAGTAATTATTGTTTTTATTGAGCCCCTTCGGCCTCATACTTCCCATTAAGAAAACCCACTTCGTCTCCCATCTAATGGTGCATACACACGGTCAGACTTGCTAGATCAACGATGAACGATTTGAACGATTTTAACAAAGATTTCATGAACGATGAATGATTTCTGACAGCATTTATATGGATGAAATCGTCCAAATCTGACTGCAAACACAGTCGATTTCAGAAATCGTTATCTGACATGTGTGCACTCGCATCGTTGGTCGATCCATGCCAAACATGTCAACGATATGAACAATGTAACGATTTTTACAATTGTTGTTGTTCATATCTTTCAGAAAATGTGACCGTGTGTATCCTCCATAAGAAGTTCCTGATCCAGGTTACCACCTCTTATTCCTAGATTGACCTTTTCTAAAGCGAACGTTTCAGAACTTTGGGGCAGCCATTATGATGTTGCAAAAACTGTCTGGCCACGGGAGTTAATGTTTTGAATTTTGTTTGATCTTTTTAATAGAGCCCACATGCTCTAAAATTCTCTTTTTAAAAGGTCTTAGGGGGTAAATTTACTAAGATGGGAGTTCTATTTAAGAAGTGATGTTGCCCATAGCCAGGGCCGCCGTCAGGAGGGACTGCCGGGCCCGGGGTCCCAGGCCCGGAGAGAGCGGGGGCCCGGGAGACAGCAGTGCAGAGTATATGAATCAGCAGCCAGGGAAACACAGCGCCGCCAGCGGGATTTAATATATGGTGCCGGTCGCAAGACATTACAGTTCACGGACCGGCAGCCAATCAGGAGCAGCCTTTGCGGCTGCTCCTAATTGGCTGCCGGTCTGCGAGCTGTGATTGGCTCGCGGGCAGCGTCGTATTTCAATTACCGCCAGCGGCGCTGTGTCTACCCGGCTGCTGATTCATATACTCTGCACTGCTGTCTCACCGCCTGGGTAGTAACTATTTCCCCTTCATGGAAAGGACCTAACTACGTCAGATATGACGCAAACATGGGGGCGTGGCTTGGAGTGTGACGTATGATTCGGGGCGCGGCTTGCCGGGGCGGGAATGATTTGAATTCCGGGAGGTGCTAGCGATGACAGCGGAGACTCCGGGGATATACAGGGCCTGAGAGTTGAGAGAAGGGCCCCCACCGCCCCCTCCCACTGAGCGGCCCTGGAGCGCCACCCCCAGAGGACCCTTTACCGGGGAGAGAGCAGGTGAAGCCCGAGATCTGAGCAGCACTCCCCGCAGCAGGGTCAGCACCCTCCCGCCCCAGCAGCCGTCCTGTGGGAGGTAAGCAGCGTCGGCCTTCTTCTCCCGGGCACAGTTCCCCGGTGTGTCCTCTGATAACTCGGCCATTGCCATGGGTCTGTGTGTGTCTCCCTGTACCCCCCACCCCGACCCCTGTGTGTGTCACCCTGTACCCCCCCCTGTGTAGCTCCACTCACATTATATACAGCTCCTCCCACCTCTGCGCCATCCCCCAGGGGGGCCCTGCTTTCTTTGTCAGTACCGGGCCCCACGATTTCTGATGGCAGCCCTGCCCATAGCAACCAATCAGATTCTACTTCTCATTTATCTAGCACCTTCTAGAAGATAATACCTGGAATCTGATTGCTTGCTATGGGCAACATCGCTTCTTAATAGAACTCCCATTTTAGTAAATTTACCCCTTATTGTTTTGCCTATATATGTTTTTCCACAGGGGCATTGTAGTTGATAAATCACCCCTGGGGAGGAGCAATTAATATAATCCCATATTGGCCAGGTCTTTGAGCATTTATCTACAAAAGATGATATTGGTTGAATACAGTCACAAGCCTTGCTAGAACCGGATCTAAATGTACCTTTTTTATGGTATGAAAGTTTGTTTGTTGATTGTAGATGGCTTTTCATTAATTGGTCTTTCAGGTTTTTTGATCTTCTCCAGCTGATTTAAACACGATTAGAGAAAATACGAGCCAAATTCTCATCGGCTTGCAAGACATGCCAATGTCTTTTCTAAAATATCTGTATTGTTTTCCACTCTTTACAAAAAGTTCCTATAAATCTCACATTACTGTCTGTATGTTTTTTCTTTTTCGGGAGGAGGAGTGATTCTCTTGTACACTGATCTGTGTCTTGAGTTACTCTTCTAATTAGTAATTTACTATAGCCTCTGGATCTCAATCTGTCAGTTGTTCTTGTCTTTTCTTGTATGTCCGTATGTCTGAGCAGTTCCTTATGGTCCTCAATATTTCCCCTTTGGGGACCCCTTTTATTGTTGAAGGTAAATGAGAACTTCTTGCATGTAGGATGCTGTTCGTGGCAGTACTTTTGCGGTACAAATCCATGGATAGATTTCCATTCTACTGAATACTGATTGTAACGTCCAGAAAGTTGATCTTCTCGTGACTTAGGTCAGTTTCAGGTTGATGTTATTTTCATTCGAAACACAAATAAACTCCTCAAACAGCTTCTTGTCACCTTCCCATATTACCAGTATATCTTCTATGTACCAGAGCCATATAACGATGTACTCCATGTTCATATCGTTTGCCTCCTGAAAAACCATTTCCTTCTCCCACCACCCCAGGTAGAGGTTTGCATATGTCGGGGCACACGTTGTCCCCATTGCAGTACCTTGTACCTTGAGAAAGAAGGACTCGTTACATACGAAGTATTTATTGGTTAATACAGATCTAAGGAGTATCAGAATTAAATTATTAATCTCCTGTGTAGCAAACATATCAATGAAATATTTAACCATTGATATACCAGTTTTGTGTTTGTTGCTTGTATATAAGCTTTCAACAACACAGCTTGCCAACCACAAATCTGGACTTAATGTTATTTCCTGTATCTTGATCAGTACATCCAGGGTGTCTCTTACATGGTAGTGAGGTTACATATTTCCTTAAGTGTTGGTCGACAAAAATGCTTGTTCTCTCGGTTAAGCTTTTTTCATCCTTATGAATCTTGGGAAGCAGATCTAGTGTTGGAATTTTCAGGCTAGTGACTTTCAGAAACTCCAGATCATCTTTAGTAATAGCACTTTCCTGAAAGGCTCCTTGTATGAGGTTATTGTAAAGTTTCAGGAAATTGTTAGTTGAATTAAAAATTAGCCAAATTTAACATTTCTGATCTTGCAATTGTCTTGTCAACTCTTCGAAGTACATATTCCTGGGCCAGAGGACCACATTGCCCCCTTTCTCCAACTCTTTTATAATAACATCAAAACAAGGAATGAACAAATTAATAATTTAAATAAAGGAGAAAGAAAGGCCCTACAGGATATACGTCAATGGGATGATGTAATTATAAAAGAGTCAGAACAAAAGGGGCAATGTGGTCCTCTATTCTCGCATTTCGGAACTTGTATATAAAATTGACTGGAAGTGACTGGAAATGAATGTTGTTGATGTCAATAATACTCAAGGAACAAAAGCAGGTCCAAATTTAAAAGAAAATTCTATTTTTATTAGGGATGTGCACCGACCCCCTGTGTTTTGGTTTTGGATCTGTATCTCCGTCAAGGTTTTGGTTCTAAATTTGGTTTTACAAAACCTCCTTTGCGTATTTTGGTTATCGATCTGTATTTTTTCTAAAAAATCATAAAAACAGCTGAAATCACATAAATTGGGCCTGTTTTGTTCCTACAGTATTATTAACCTCAATAACATTTATTTCCAGTCATTTCCAGTTAATTTTGACCACATCACAGCTCACAATATTGATTTCATCCAGTTTAGACTAAAAGGTTGCATCGAGCTAGCTGGCTGAATAAGGTAAGTGACAGCAGTAAGTGGCACTAACATGTGGAAGTTCAGCTTCCAACATGGCAAAGAGTGGCACTGCAGTGGCAGACAGGATGGCAGTTTAGTAAACTATAAAATTATAGTTGCTGCTGCTGTTGGTGCTGCTGAAGGCAATACACCCACCCAGTGGGCTGTTACAGTCTTGTAATCTTGCGTTTGCCCTGTTCCACTTGTCCACATATCTGTGGTTAAGTGGACAGTGGGTACAACAGCATTTTGGAAGACACTAATTAAGTTTTTAGAATGTTCCTGTACAGGCCGGGAATTGCTTTTCTAATGAAGTGGAACCTAGATGGGATTTGGTAGCAGGGACACAGAACTTCAATTAACTGTCTAAAACCCACTGCACTAATGGCAGATATCGGATGCACATCTATTACCAGTATAGATGTTATGGCGTCAGTGATCCACTGTGCAACTGGGTGACTGCTGTCATACTTGCTCCCCTTGCATAGGATTGTTTAACAGTCAGTTGTTTTTTGAACTACTACTAGTAGTCTTCCTGGTCCCCTTCAGGGATGAAGATCCGCTCCCAGTAGCAGCAGCAACAGGCATAGTGCTCAAGGATTCTTCTGAGGAATCCAGCATAGGGGAGGACTGAGTTAGCCTTATCAAATTGGATGCAGGACTAGTTCAGATCATGATTGAGGATATTGTTGATGAAGGTGTTGGTGGTGAAGATGCCAGGTGCTTGGATCTAGCAGAGAGAAGGGAGCTAGCTGACGCTGGATGGATTGTTGATACTTTTTTAGCCAAAGTTTCTGAATTTTGCAAACACTTTGGATGGATGCACTGTAGATGATGTAATAGGGAGGAGGTTCCTAGATGGTTAAGGTCCCTACCTCTACTTACTCTGGCATGACAATGTGTACAGATGGCTTGACAATTGTCCAGATTTGGTTAGAAATTATTCCAAAAATAAGAAGTGGATTTTATTGTTTTATGCCCAGACATGACAATGGGCTTTTCCTTATCATGGGCAACAACTGTTTCCACTGGGGCCTGATTTACAAAAACATCATCCTCATCAAAAACATCCTCATCATCAACATCCTTCTTAGCGTCAGCTACACAAATATCCTCCTTATCCTGGTGCACTTCCACAGAAGCATCCTCAATTTCTATGTCAGCATGTTGGCTTGTGCTGCTCATCCCCACATTTGCAGAGGACTCACAAGTGGGGGAAGGAGGCTCCTCTTTGAGTACAGTTTTGGAAAGGTCAGGCTCACACATGGCACCGGCCGACACACTTAGACTCTCCTCATGGATTTGTGACATTTCTGAGCACACAGTTGGTTCCTGTGCCTTAACGATTTTCATTTTTTGAAACATCTACAGGGAGAAGGGCTTACATCATCATAAGCGACAGAACCACCAGTCATAAATAAAGGCCAATGCCTTAGCCTTTCCTTTCCACTTCGTGTGGTGAAAGGCATATTGCCAATTTTATGTCTTTCTGCAGATAACTTTCCCTTTGATGTTTTTTTCTTTACCAATGTAAAAGATTGGTTCTTTGATTTTAGATGCCCTGACTTAAGCCCTGTATGCCCTTGGGCATCAGCTTTAATAGATGATGTAGACTGAATACTATTGTTATGACTGGAGGTACTGGCAGCAGCTCCAGCACTAGTATGTGGTTTCTGCTCTCCTCTCAACTGATCGCTCTCCATATTAACAAACATGAATGAAGTGATATTACATCAATGACCTACAGTGTCACAATATTTTGTATTAATTAAACACTGCTCTACCACTTAGTGTCACAATATTTTTTATGAATACACTGCGTTACCACTTACAGTGTCACAATACGTGTTGAATGCTATACTGAGTTTCCACTTAGTGTCACAATATTTTTTTTATGAATAATACATTGCGTTTCCACCTACAAAGTCACAATATTTTTTATGAATTCACTGCGTTACCACTAACAGTCAGGTTCGGTGACAGGGGGGCCTATGGGGACAACTGTATGGGGCCCAGGGTCCTAGGGAGCCCCAGAGTGTAACCAATGCTGGATTAACCTGGGGTGGGCATTAAAATAGGCCCAGCGTATCTGCTGTTCTTTCCTGCTACAGGCTACAGCATGCCTAGCAGGCAACCACCGCCAACATCCCCGTCTCTGGCATCCCACTGCTGGAACAACACTGACTGGGCACACATGACAGCGCAGTTATGGATAGCTTCACTTCACGGCTCTCCGTGAACCGCTGCAGCATAGTGACTTGGCGGCACTTCCTCCTCACCATGTTACGTTACAACAGATGACATCATATAGATGAAGCCCCATTACCACCAGTCCAGACTCCACGCTACATAAGCCCATGCTCTGTTCTGCCAGGTGACTTCTCCTGCTGTTGAATGAGCTGCCGGTGAGTCCTTAAGTGCTGGCTGCTGCTGATGGGGGTGTCGTGTGTCCTGCTGGCTGCAGTGTTGATGCCAGCAGTGTCCTGCTTCAGTCTGAGCATAAGTGAGCTGTGAGTGCCTATGTAAAATATACTGTAAGAGCAGAGATCACACACTGTACATATATTATTGTATGTGGCTAATTACATTTTATAGACAATAACCATCTGGTGCTCTGTATGGCAAGGAAGATTTTGTCCTCATCACATCTGTAGTCAGGAAAATAAAATAAACCTTCATTTTTGCTTCTGAAACTGATACATGAAGAAAGATTATATTCTGGTACTGCACCTGAATGCCATGTTATTTCATAGGTGTGTAGGTTAAATTGGGAGTTCTAGTGCCCTAACAAACCTCCCTCATCTAACAAAGAAATATTGTGTTAAAGTAATTTCCACTTGTGTCCAAAGCCCTTTTATGCATTTGCCATACATACATATGCATACTTGTTTGATAGCGTACTATGGACTTGATTTAGAAGACTCTCTGCATGACCATAAGGTTTGTCAGAAGGCCTATTGTCGACTGATCCGTGACCGATGCTGCATTTTTGCACACAGTCACTTGGATAGACACAAGGGGGATGAGTCTCAAGGACCAGTACCTGCCAGGGACCCAGGGATGAGGGGCCCCTAAAAAAATAAGTGTATAGGACCCCTTGATTTCTGTTGCCGGCCCTGCTTACACTGTCACAATATGTATTGAATATTGCACTGCGTTTCCAGTTACAGTGTCACAATATTTTTTTATGAATATATTACACTGCGGTATTACTGACCAACAGTGTCACAATACTTGTATGAATAATATTACACAGCGGTATTACTGACCGACAGCATCACTCACAATACTTTATGAATTATACACTGCAGTATGATGAACCTACAGCGTCACTCACAATATGGCCAGCAGCGTCACAGTGTTTTGGAAACACTGGGGGAGGGGGGGTTACGGCAAACCGTGTCACAGTGCGGGGGTACAACACAAAAAAAAAAAATTATTTTTAATTTTTAATTTTCTTTAAACTTTTAGTTACTTTTTTGTTTTTACAGCCCATGGACAGTCAGCACACTGGATGGACAGCACAACAATGGACAGCACAGCACACCCCTGGATTAGCCTGGATAAATAACACAGCCCCCTAGACAGAGTACAGCACACCCTGCCCGGATTGGACAACAAAGCCCAGCACAGCACACCCTTGTATTGGACAACACAGCCCCTCTTTGAATGAACCACAGCCTGACAGCCTGGGACTCAGCAAGCAAATGGCACCGATCACCATGGGGAAGGACTAATGTACAATCCAAAACCCGCGAGAATCCGACAGCGAGAAGATGATGTTTTGCCTCATTTTGGGATCTGAGTTAGGCAGGAAATCCCAAACCGAACTTGGGTCCTAGCCTGGATCGCAAAGTTCGGGTGGGTCCGGTTCTCAGAGAACTGGACCCGCTAATCTCAAATTTTTGTACATTTTTAAAGAATTCCAAAACTAAATCAGAACCAAAACATTTGAGGGTGGTTTTGCCAGAACACGATGATTTAGAACCAAAACCAAAATATAGGGGTCTGTGCACATTTCTAATAACATTTGCCCTCACTCCAGGGCACCCCATGAATAAATACAGTAGTCTGCCTATGCACAGTGGTGGTGTGTTCATCTCTTGAACATAAAAGGACACATAAGGCAATGTGGTAAATTATGAGGTTACTGTATATAAGGCTATATTATATTTTCCCATGTAGTATATATTGCCTCTTTTGAGGTGTCTCCAGGTAAGTTAGCTCTTAATTTAGAAATATATAAACATACTTTCCAAAGTAGGTGCTAGGGCCACCAGAAGAGAGACTCCTTGCACTGATCATTTACTGGTATAGAATTACAAGTGTGGACAAAATGAAGATTCATGTGAAATCAATGAAGCCTCCAGATATTGCAATAGATGATAAATTGTGAGGGGAACACTGGGGAACAGGTTCGGGGTATCTATATTTGAAACTCCAAGATGTTTTGTGTGGTAGTGAAAGGGACCTAGACACGTTATTCATATGACGTGGAGTTTTGTGGGCATGTCTATGCAAGAGGCTGCATTCCCAGATGCACAACCGCAAGCATAGGATGCCGTGGTTAGATGGAGACACAGCACCTGCCATAGGACTGGTGAAATTTTCGATGGTGCGGCTGATGATGGCATTTCATCAGTAATCATCGGTGCATTAATCAGTATTACAGCATGCACGGGCGCTAAATGTGGGCATCTCAGTCCTCACACATCGGTTATACAAGGGAAGGAGTTTGTAGGCCATTTACATAAAGTCGCAGAAGTGTGACTGCCAATAGAAGCTGCTGCGTGTGGCTCAGAATCAGCCACAAAAGCTGGTTTACTGTAGTGAATGGAAGAGAGTGAGCAGACCCCGTCAGGCCAGTCCTGGGTTTCTGGCTAGCCGTTTGCATAACAAACAGTAATTGAAGTGGAAATTTAGATACTACATTGGTGATGATGATCAGGGCAGTAACTAGGGTAGCGCGCCCTGTGTCATGGCACAGGGCACCGCAGGGCAGCGGGCGCTGATTGGGCCTGTCAATTTTCTGTTTATTATCATCCTCACTTGTAGCTTCCTCTTGTATGCCCAGTATCCCCTGGCCTCCCCTATCTCTTCCCTGGCCCTTCCCCATGAGGCCATGGCCCTTTTTCGTGTGCGCATCGTATGTCACTATTTAAAAAATAAGGGGGGGGGCCCAATGCTCTTTCTGGCACAGGGCACCAAAAAGTCTAGTTACAGCTCTGTGCAGAGGGAAGGCTGAGGGGAAGGAGGAGAGAGATGGCAATGAGTGTGTGATTAAGTATAGTACCAATGTTAGAAAGAAGGGTATATGACTCTAGGGTACGAGCCCAGAAAAATAGATGCCAGATCATTTTTTTTAGAAGACACAGTGCTTCTTTGGGATGGCAGTGAAATGTAATGTGGAATAGTTATAGCTGGGATAGAACAGTCCTATTAGTTCAATGTCCATGTGCCAACATCCGCTGATGGAAGTGGCAAGATCGGGGGGAGGGGATGGGTTGACCCTTTCAGGGGGTTCCTTACCATGCGGTTCAAGACTGGCACGTTTCCCCTGCTGGACCTATGGTCTACAGTCTTGTGAGCACGAGCTGTAAAGTGTATACATTGTGACCCCCAAATTTGTCCTGTGATTGGCGGTGTCCCACACTTCCTGGGGTAAGTAATGCTTACCTTCCAGGTAGGAGTGCAAGATTGATACCTGTGTCTGATTTATCAGAGTGTTGTCTGTCCGGTCTTGACTTAACCATGCCGTCTGACGGTGATCAATGATGTTACCAAGTCCCTGAGGTGCACAGTTTTTAATGAACTGATAGAACGCCCCCCCTACTGCGGACCCCTACACAGCTGTTCTAAGAGAACCCCAGAATCACACTACCTGTGGGTACACTCAAGGTCATCTGCATAGTATATGGCATACTATGTCCCTAGTCGCACAAAGAGAGCAGCGTCACATATCTTACATGCAAATCACTGCTCGCACCGTGGCGGTCGCCTCCCACGAGGCTGGTCTCGCCATTCGGCAGGCATTTTTTCCCATCTTTAGCTAGAAGTACACCAATGTATTTAATCGCATAGAATACTGTATATAAAAATAGCAATTAGTTCCACTTACTGTATAGCTGCCATGTGCCTTGACGCACGCCCATGTATTTAGTCGCAAACTGTAGAAATGTAATGTGATGACAAACACATTATTACTATTTTTTACAATTGCCATCATCCTAGTCACATACATCATTGTAGAGCAGTGCCACATACTGCATGCTCCATTGCCTGCTTCGTAACTATCATTGGACATTTTGTCCAGTTGATTCATCCCAGTTGTCTGCTCAAGGTTCAGACACATGCACCAATAATGCAAATATTGTATAAATTCACCTCAAAGACCTGCAATCTCTAGCACTCCTTCGCCACTGGCCATATTTGCAACACCATTACCATTCTCTCTGTACTCTCTGTACAACGCATCCCATGTGCCAGAATTGGGCCAAGCGTATCAGTTTTGATGGAAGCCGACATAAAGTATAGATCCCCAACAAGTTGAAAGTAGATATCCTGTCCAGATGCAGGGAAATATTCAGGATTGAAAGGGATTAATTACAGTA